>BQKN01066400.1:0-26736 GCA_022839385.1 Asparagus kiusianus
CCCAAATCGTCTAGAAGACTCCACAACCACAATGCTTCCTTCACTCCCTCTGCCATGGCCATGTACTCAGCTTCTGTAGTAGAAATTGCTACTGTAGCTTGCAACATCGATCGCCAACTAACTGAAGCTCCATGTATCTTGAATACATAACCAGTAGTAGCTCGCCGTCTATCTAGATCGTCCGCATAATCAGAATCAACAAACCCATCAATCTGACATGTATCTCCATCAAAATACAGACCCGTATCCGCAGTACCTTTCAAGTACCTCAGGACCCATTTCACCGCTTCCCAGTGCACCTTTCCCGGATTCGCCATGAACCTGCTGATCACACTAACCGCCTGTGAATTATCTGGGCGTGTACACACCATGGCGTATATCAAATTACCAACTACACTAGCATAAGGAACACGCTCCATGTATGCGTTATCTTCCACTGTAGTGGGAGATTGTTTACTTGAAAGCCTAAAATGTAGAGCCAATGAAGTCACCACCGACTTTACATTTTGCATTCTGAACGTCGTGATCACCAGCTCTATGTAGCCTTCTGACTCAAGAACAATCGCCTATTCGCCCGCTCTCTCCTAATCTGCAGCGCCCATGTCCATCATCTCAAACTCTTTACCAAGTTGAGATTTTAGGCTATCTATCTCTATCCTGTTATACCCTGGGGGAGGGGTGATTAGGGTCTTATGCTAATCTAATCTGATTTTATGCTAATTAAAACTAATTAATAGATTGTCCTAGCAAGTATGAAATACAACAAGATATATGAGCTAGGATAAGCAATAAGAACAAAGAGATATATCCTAGCAATGAGATATATTATGAGATATATGCAAGGATATATAAACAAGATAGTGGATGACATAAATAATGAGCAATGGACAATGGCGATAAGAAATATAAACATAAGAGTAAGTGCGCCAAAGCTAACTCAAACACACGACATGATCACGGAATTCGGACCTTCCGTCCTACGTCTCCGCTCCCCACTCTCGGGGAGAAATCCACTAACACAATCGGGTTTTTTATGCTCACCCGAATAGTATTTACACCACATAATATCAGTTTTTAACGATCACCGATCAACGTTCACAATCTCACAATGTGACTACACTCCACTCCTCACAATACGGTTTTCTAGCTAACCGAAAACTCTACAACGCTCATAATGTAACAAATTTATTCTTTACAATAGATGAGAACTCAATGTAGGCTCACTCTCAATTGTTATCCACAACCCAAATTATACTAAGTATGAAAATACAATAAGCTCAATGGTTGTGTGTGTAAACAAAGAGAAATAAAATCAAACTCAATTAAAGTCTAGAAAATATAAATATAATAATATAAATGTAAATAAGCTAGATAATTGAGTTGAGAAAACTTCTCTAGAACAAGAGAGATGGAGATGTGAAGTGGAAAGCTCAAACCAAAGATGATCTCCTCTTCTTGTGAAACAATCTTCACAAACTTGAAACTTTTAACCCACACTTAAACAAAACTTAAACTCTTGTAAAAACTTATCTAAAAACATCCCGTAATAGTGAAAAATAGTTATGGCAAAGGGTATATATAGGGTAGAAGAAAACAAAAAAAAACCCAAAAAACCCACTAAAAAATAAAAATCAGCAAGTTACCGTTACTGTACAACGGTAACTTCGGCGGTCGACCGTGACGGTCGACCGTGAGAAATAAAACTACAAAACTGCTATTTGGACTATAGATGGTCAACCATGACGGTCGACCGCACTGTAGTATGGTCGACTGTATTGTTCACGGACAGTTTCTGATATTGACAGATTCTGAAATTTTATGTATCTGACTTTATAAAATCAATTAAAAATAGTAAATCAATTCCAAAAATATTGAAATTTTGTGAAAAGGTTCTAGACATGTAGATAAATTTGTTAGAGAAAGAATTTCTAAAATATCACTTTCCAGTTGAGAGAAATAAATATTTGAACATAGATATACAGTTTCTAAAAAAGCTGCTAAAAATTTGATTTTGTAAATTCAATTGAAAGTAACAAAACAACTCAAAAATTAGTAAAACTTAGGAAAATGTTTTTACATATGAAGATAAACATGTAAACAAAAAAAATTTCAAATCACATTTTGCAATTGTAAAAACGTATCTGTTTTGAAAAAACATGCACGAACATGTGCACGAACATGTACATGAACATGAGCTTATTAAAAACTTGATTTTGTAAATTCAAATAATCATAACAAATTAATTCCAAAATTGATAAAACTTTGGAAGACATTTATAAACATGAAATTAAACATGTTAGAAAAAGAATTTCTCAAATTGAATTTCCCATTTGTGAAAACTCATGTATTTTACAAGTGTGTCCAAAACATGAAAATATGATATACATAAAATTTGATGTTTTGACATAAACGATGTTTTAAAACCCTATGAAATGATTTTATAGACTTAATGAATTATGTATACAATGATTGTTAAATCTATAAACCAAAACTTGTGTATATATATAACTATATATATATAAAAACCAAATATGTGTGTGTATATATGATTGAGCTTAAAGTACTAACACACATAATATAAAACCTAAACTAAATATACCCAAGCTTGATTGATTTTCGATATAGCTCAACTTGGTACACTTGCGGATGAAGCTAGAACTTGGATCTTCAATTTAAATTGCATAGGCTTCACTCCATAATTCCGCCAACCTCCATTGGATATGATCGTGAATGCACAATTCCATCCATCCTCCAACTTATTGTTTGTCTATAATAAATAAACACAAATAATAGACAAACAATATTAGTGATACATTATTTGTTAAACATCATCAAAACAAAAAGACCAACACATCCTGCTCTTAGAAGCAATAAGCATGTCATTCACATACAAAAGGAGATAGATATAATCGCCTTCATGAAGATTCCGAATGTAAACACAACAATCGTAATCGCTTCGAGAAAACTCATGCTTCAGCATGAAGGAGTCAAATCACTTGTACCACTGCCAAGGAGCTTGCTTCAGTCTATAGAGTGACTTCCTCAAGCGACATACATGATGCTCACGTTGATGCATGTAGATCTCTTCATCCAAGTCTTCATGCAAGAAGGCCGTTTTAACATCGAGTTGTTCCAGCTCAAGATCACCATGAGCAACAATACTTAATAGCACCCGAATAAAAGTATGTTTCACCATCGGAGAAAAAAATCTTATTGTAATCCACACCCTCTCTTTGTGTAAACTCTTTAGCCACTAGCCTCGCCTTGTACCTTGTACCACCGAGCTCTGAAGGATCTTCTTTTCTCTTATACATCCACTTACAACCAATAGCTTTTCTTCCTATAGACAATGGGACCACATCCCATGTTTGACTTTTCCGAAGAGGTTCCATCTCCGCTTCCATCGTAGACAATCAACACTCACTATCTTTATCCCGAATAGCTTCCTTAAAGGAGACCGGCTCATCATCCTCCACCGAGAGTGTGTATTCCACCAAATTAACTTGTCCATAATGCTTTAGGGGTTGATCAACCCCCAGCTTTAGTAGCTACTTGTATGCTCACCTTGGCCTAGTAGAAGATAAACTATCCTCGAGCTGCTGTTGTTGTAGTGCTTGTGTATTTCCTGCTCAAGCTCATCATCTACCTAATTTTCCACTTGAACATGACTAGAACCCGGTTGATCTTTAGGTTCTATCTCAATAACCTGGGAAGAGCATGACTAACAGATTCGGGCTCTGTCCAATCAACTTGGTGAATCCAACTGTCGCAACATTACTAACCAAGCAGGTAGCGACTCGGATACAGATGAACATCTCAATGCTGATAACTCTCCTATTAATCAGAACGCTGGGGTGGCCTCATTGAAGACAACAACACTGGGGGTAGTCCCACCGAAGATGATAATGCCGGGGGTGGTCGCATTATTCCTCTTATAAATTGTTCAAAGCATAATACAGATGAGGACGAAAAGATAAAAGATCTTGAGGGCAAAATTAACGCTCTAATGTCTGCTCAAGAGGTGAAAAGGACCAGCATTCCGTGTCCTTACCTGACAGAGTGGGAGTCGATCCCGTATCCGGCCAAGTTTAACTTGATCAACTTCATACCGTTCGACGGGAAGGGCTCCCCTACTCAACATCTGATCTACTTCAAGTCCCACATGGGCATGATTTCTAGCAATGAAGCCTTGATTGTTCGGTCATTCGTTAGCACCCTTCACGGGCCTGCCTTTGATTGGTACCATCGTCTTAAGCCTGGAAGCATCAACAGCTAGGACGACCCTAAGAACCTGTTCCTCGCTCACTTCTTTGATGATGACGCCGAGGTGTTAATAAGGACACTCTTCGATGAGAAACAGGAAGATGACGAGACAGTCGATGACTTCGTCAAGCACTTCCAGAATAAGGCGATGAACTACCGAGATCTGATCACATAGGATTTCATCCTCTAAACATGTCACAACAACCTCTCTTTGGACATGTTAGAAGTAATAGGAGTAGCACCGTCCAATATCTGGAAAGAGTTGAAAGTGCACGGAGAGCAGGCCGAGTGCTTCCTCAGAAGGAAGAAAGCCGAGAGAAGCCAACCGATGGCTAACCCTCCAAATTCAAGCTTCGTCTCCCATGGTAAAGGGAAGGCCCCTACAGCTGCTGTTGATGCTAATCAGATGTCACAACAACAATCCCGGAGATAACAAAAGACTTTAGGTCCGAGACTCCAAAAAGAGTACTCTTTCAAGGACGAAGACGTTCCAGCTATTTTCGAATTCCTCCTTGAAAATAACAAGATCAAGCTACCACCTATCATAAATCAGGAGGAAGCTAACAATACTATGGATCCGAAGTACTGTGCGTACCACATGAGGATCCTTCATCCTACCAAGGCTTGCTTCACTCTTAAGAATAACATCCAAACCTTGGTTAAAGCCGGCGTCATAATGCTTAATTAAGTCGAATGAAGACTCCGACAAGTATAAGAGTATAAACCGCTTCTCAATACTCTAATATGTATATGAGTCTAAACTGTTTCCTTTCTTTCACGGTAAGTTCCTGGAGAGTGCTATGCTTGGTATTCTTAAGGATAAACCTGATCATCCAACTAAGTACAATATTAGACCCAGTTTTACAAAAAAGCTGAGGGTAGATGATTCATGTAACGGGAAGTTCCCGAAAGAATTCTATATAGTGTATTCTTAGGGATAACCCGGCCACTATAAGAAGGTCATGAATAAGAAACTCCCACTCAAACTCCCACTAAGTCTGTGCACTCAACACTCCTATGGTTAGAGTCCAGACATAGTACTCGGAATTTTAATCTCCTGATTATTGACAAATTGTCAAACCCCTCCGTGTTAAGTATTTGTCATTTAACACTAGGAATCTCTTTTGAGTGATTTGTACGAATCAACACTCCCACTATAATTTGTACTTCCACTCTCACTGTTCACTTGGTCAAACCTTCCTATAGTTAGGACCACAACCAAAACCCCCTCTTGATTCCTTCAATGAATGAGAGGTTCACAAATTGAGTGATCAAATCTATAAAAGTTAGGATTGTCTCAAAACTCCTTACTTGGTCAAACCTTCCTACAATTAGGACCATGACCAAAGTCCCCTCTCGATTCGTTCCATGAACAAGAGGTCCACTTTTAAATTAAGCGATCAAACCTATAAAAGTTAGGATTGTCTCAAACCTCCCTTCGGTCAAACATATGAAAGTTAGGGCTGAAGTCAGAATTTCATTCTCAGATCAAGTAACAAATCCTATAAAAGTTAGGGTTATCTGAATCTATTCGATTCTCGGAGTGAAGATCCCACTCTTAGTTTTACCAGTCCGGATTCTCAAAGTGGAGATCCCACTTGGAGTTTTCTTTGTAACTAGAAATAGAATATAAAATTCTTTCTTATCAGTATCGGGTTTGTCTTTACCCTAAGAGAAGACACCACCTTTTTTAACTCTCATAATCTGTACCTTACACGCACCGAAAATTTTATCCCGAATCCTAAGTAGGGATAAGTCAACGCCTAACATGCGTTTTCGGTTTAGTCTTTCACCAATTGAAGAAGACACCAGAATCCCAGTATGGGGACTTTTATCCCAAAGCCTAAGTAGGGATAAGTTGGCGCTTAACATGCGTTGCCGGTTAGTCTTTGACCATAAAAAAAGGACAAAAGCCTGTTAGACCCTAGAGGGGGGGGGTGATTAGGATCTTATGCTAATCTAATCCCGATTAAATTCTAATTAAAATTATATTGATCAATTAGTTCTTGCAAGAGATAGATATGAATAAGAACAATAAGAAAGCACAAAAGAAATATACGCTAAGCAAACACAAACACAAGATATGTTTACGAGGTTCGGTTCCCACGACCTACGTCCCCGCTCCTTACCTTGAGGAGATATCCACTATCACAATCTGGTTTGGAAGCTGGAACTTCTACACACTTGGTTTATAAGATCACCGAAAACTCTCACACTACAAACACTATGCAATCATACTTTACACGCAAAGTGTAGGAACATAGCCCGTGTCCTCCTCCTCAAGTGCTCGGATGCAACCTCTCCCTAGGTTCGTCAACCGACGCCACTCCTATTGGATTCGACCCCGTCTCTCGCCTCACACTTCTCTCGGTGTACAAGTATATTACAAGTGATACTCACAAATAAAGATTAAATACAGTGGTTTGTTCTCAACAACAAATGAGAACACAAATGAAGCTCACACTCACTAAATCACACACCAATACCCACAATATATAGTATGAAGATATTAAGCTCAAAATGTGTGTGTGATAACAGTGAATGAAAAATAATATAACTCAGTAAATATAGCTAATGAAATTGAAAGTGAAATAGTAAGCTATATAAGAGTTTAGAAAACTTCTCAAACAAGAAGAACAGTGGATGATGATCCCAATAGGATTTGAAAGCCACTTCTTGTTGTAGAAAAACTTCTTTTGAAACAGACTGATGAAATCAGCTTAAACAGCTCTTTTAAACACACTTAAGATTATGTTAAATACAAAACTTGGATATAGTGAAAGAGAGCAGCAATGGGGTATTTATACCCTCTCAAATATCAGCCAAAAACGAACTTGAAAAGCCTAAAAAGTCCCCAGAGAACCGTTGTGAAAATAGCTATTAAAAACCAATGACTAAATCGGCGGTCGACTGTAGAAATCTTGCGATCGACTGCGAGGCACAAAAATCATGAGTATAGGGTTTTAAGGCTAGCGGTCGACTGCGACGATCAACCGTGAAACTCTCTGGATGGTTCACGGTCGACTGTCACGGTCGACCGCGGGCATATAAAAACCATGCTATAAAAATTTAAACATGGCGGTCGACCGTGACGGTCGACCGCAAACTGACACAGTCTGAAAAACCTGTTTTTGGCCAATTTTGAAAATACTTTAAAAATAGCAAATCAATTCCAAAAATAATAAAACTTTGGGAAAAGTTTCTAAATGATAAAATAAACATGTTAGAAAAAGAATTTTTAGAAAAATAAATTTTGTTTGTAAAAACACACTATTTTTGAAAAGTGTTCGTAAAACCTGTATTTTAAGAACATAAAAATTTTGATATGACTTATAAACATGTAAATCTATCTCATGTATATATTATATGTATATAATAAAGTATGAATGAGCTGTAAACATGAGATAAAAGATATTATAACGATGTTTGATGAAAAATCATTTATATAATAGAAAACGTCAAAAAAATGTGTTAAGTGTACATATATTGAGTTTAAATTTAAACATACAATATATGTAAGTAAACTAAACTTATACCTAGGTAAAACCACACATATGAACTTGAATCTTTAACGCTTGATTGTCGTGTGTTGAAATACCTGTAAAGAGAAATATAAACACAAAACTAGAGAATATATTAGCGATAAATTGTTTGACAAATTATCATCAAAACTATAGGGTCAACAAAGCCTACATATTCAACATTGTGGCAGGTTGTTATTCATAACACCAAAATCCGTGCTTTACACGCGCGGGGAATTTTATCCCGAATCCTAAGTAGGAATAAGTCAACACATAATACACGTTACCAGTTTAGTCTTTTACCGATAGAAGAAGACACCGGAATCCCAGTCTGGGGACTTTTATCCCGAAGCCTAAGTAGGGATAAGTCGGCGCCTAACACGCGTTGCTGGTTAGTTTTTAACCGTAAAAAAGAAAAAAAGCCCACATATTTAACATTATGATAAGTTATTCATAACGTCAAAATCTGTGCTTCATACGCATGGAGAATTTTATCCCGAATCCTAAGTAAGGATAAGTCAACACCTAGCATGCGTTGTCGGTTAGTCTTTTACCGATTGAAAAAGACACCAGAATCCAAGTCTGAGAATTTTAACTCGAAGCCTAAGAAGGGATAAATCAGTGCCTAACATGCGTTGCCTGTTAGTCTTTTACCGTAAAAAAGATAAAAGCCCACATATTCGATATTGTGGCAGGTTATTATTCATAATGCCAAAATCCGTGTTTCACACGCGTGAAAAATTTTATCACGAATCCTAAGTAGGGATAAATCAACGCCTAACACGTGTTGTCGGTTTAGTCTTTCACTAATTAAAAAAGATACCAGAATGCAAGTCTGGGGATTTTTATTCCGAAGGCTAAGTAGGGATGAGTTAGCGCCTAACACGCGTTGCCGGTTAGTCTTTGACCATAAAAAGGACGAAAGCCCACATATTCAACATTATGGCAGGTTATTATTAATAACACTATAATTCATTCCTTACACGTACGAGGAATTTTATCCCGAATCCTAAGTAGGAATAAGTCAGTGCCTAACACATGTTGTTGGTTTAGTCTTTCACTGATTGAAGAAGACACCTGAATCCAAGTCTGGGGACTTTTATCCTGAAGCTTAAGTAGGGATGAGTCAGCGCCTAACACGGGTTACTGGGTAGTCTATTCCCGTAAGAAAGACGAAGCCTATGTATTCAATATCGTAGCACTAAGAGAGTTAACTTTCTTAGCACAACGTCACATACGGAACAAACTCAAACAATCCGCATGCAAGCCCGATTTAAACAGTAATCGGTAAAGGCACGTTAAATCTGTTGAAGGCTGAGGATTTGCCAAAAATCCTAAGTCTACGTCTGATACATGTTGATGTTTAGTCTTTTCACAGGAGAAAGATGAAGTCTACGTATTTAATATCGTAGCACTAAAAGAGTTAACTCTTTTAGCACAACGTTATGTGCAGAACGGATTTAAACAATCTGCGCGCTAGCCTGACTCAAATGGTAGTTGGTAAAGGCTAATCAAACCCATTGATGGCTGAGGGTTTGCTAAAAATCCTATAAATACAAGAGTCATTGACGTATCAGCTTCATTAGTTGGTCTCATGACTTGAGCATCCCACAACCTCAGAATAAGATCCGTACATGTAGATGAATCAGCTTTAATAGTTGGTCCTGCAGCCTTAACATTTGAGACCGTCACGCTCCAACGCCTTAAGAGCTTAAACTGTGTAGACTCCAGTAAACATACGAGTATAAACTGTGTTAATACCGGTCAACACGTTGCGATAAAAAGTCAACGATAGGTGCTCTAAAACCCTAAGGTCAACACCGGACAACGCGTAACCCTAGGTCAACACCAATCAACACGCTATGACGAAAAGTCAACGCCGGCAGATCCGAAACCCTAAGGTCAACACCGATCAACGCGTAACCCTAGGTCAATACCAATCAACATGTTGTGACGAATCGTCAACGCCGGGTGATCCGAAACCCTAAGGTTGACGCTAGTCAACGTGTAACCCTAGGTCAATGCCAGTTAACGTGTTACGATGGAAAATCAACGTCGGGCGATCTGAAACCCTAAAGTCAACGTTGTGACAGAGATAGTTAGTTCTAAGTCAACTTGATGACACGAGCAAAAACCAACTCACCAGTTTTTGATTCGAGACTTCGACGACGGCCAGGCGATAAACACAACGTCGGAAGAATTTTAGCTATTCGCTAAAATATCCGAATAGACTAAAAATTGAAGGGGTCAAGAGTCAAAGCTAATACAAATCCTCTTACACTGACTGAAGGTTGGACTGATCACATCTAAAGTATTTCAGGCTCCTCTATAAAAGAAACGAGACTAAAACACTTTGGAGGGAGTATCTGTAGGCGTTAAAAATTACCTATAGGTCCCCACACGTGGCTTGAGACAGAGAGAAGATAATGAACATCACTATCTGAGTCATAGAAGCTCATTTGATGATAACAAGCGTATGAAGTGAGTCGACGAATCATGCGAAGCAACAAAACTTCGGAATAACAAAAACACGAATGGATCGGGAGCTCAGCGTCACTTACGAAAGACAAAGCACCCCTCGTGTCCCATCTACTTCACATGTGATTCAACCATGGGAGCTTATAGATATCCTCATTAGCTTTCTGATGTATCTTGAACCACGTAATTCTGAGTTCGGATGATAAAGATACGATGGAAACGGACGGAACACGTGAAACCAAGTTCAGGCCAAAATTTGGCCAAGACACCAAGTGGTGTCTCGGCCAATGCTTGACCGAGACACCAAATGGTGTCTCGGCCAAAGCTTAGCTGAGACACCCACGGGTGTCCGCAACCCAAAAATATTATTTTTGGTAGATTTAAGCTGTTTTTTGACTGTTAACCGTCTAGATTTGTTCTAACTAATAAAATATCATCTAAGAACGTGGTTAAGTGGTTACAACTAAAGATAAGAGTGAATCGGTCGTTCTTATCTAAAAACAGGGCTCCTGAAGCCTATCAATACAGTCTCAGGGCCTTCGTTTTTTAAGATCTGAAATTCTCGAGCATTGACGAAGCCCTGCTGAACTGAAGACCGAAGGACCACAAATTTTAGAAGAGAGGAGGAGATCGAATTGAGTTCGTCGGTATAAAGAAGAGGAGCTCGTCAGATCTACACTTCCCGATTCATTCCCTTGAGATTTCCCCGTTGAGGTGATCTCAAGAAGAGTGATTATCTCGCTATGCTAAGATAATTGCTTCGACTTCCTGATTCTTCGCGAATCAACGAAGTTCCGGATCTGATCTGATCGTCTGGTGGTCCACGGATACTAACGTCCCCATCACAGGCTAAGATCCCACACAATCAGCGGGCGATAAACACCCGTTGTGTTGTTTGATGAGAGTTGTACTTTTTTTATTATGTAAGGGTCTTATAAAAAGACTAATTTTTATTTTCATTGTAATATTTAAAGTTGTAATGAACACAACAATGAATGAATCAACTTTTTCCCTAAACACTCCCTCTGAAACATAGCTCGCTTCTTCCTTGCCTTCTCTCCTCTCAGTCTTGTTGTTGTTCTTCTTCCCACCTACTCTCTTATTTGGACAATCGACCTTGAAATGCCCAACTTCACCGTATTTGAAACACGCTCTTGCAATAAGAGGTCTTGATTTAGATCTAGACTTTCCTCCCTTGTATTTTCTTCGCTCATTACTACTTCCTCTAGCAAACAATCCCTACGCTTGTTCTTTGCTACCACCAGTAGTCATATCACTGGTTGTAATCTTTCGAAGGTCATCCGCTAGAAGTGTCGTTCTAGTCTCATCTATTATCAAATTGTCTCCCACAAGCATCAGTGTTTGCACCAGATTCTCATAAGACTTCAGTAGAGATAGAAGTAGTAAGAACCTGATCCTCATCTTCTACAATCACATCGATGTCCTTCAAATCCGATATTATCCTATCAAACTTGTTGATGTATTCCCAGATTGATGAGCCCTCCTCCATCTTGTAAGTGTACAATTTAGATTCTAAATAGATCCGGTTCGTTAGACTCTTTGTTATGAAGGTACTTTCTAACTTCGACCACACGTCCGCAGTTGTTTCCTCTCCATCTACCATAAAAGCTACATCCATTTCAACGTAAAGGATAATCGATACCTGTGCTTCCAGATCCAGCTCCTCCTAATCCTCATCAAACATATCCTTATGCTTCTTCTCTTTTCCAGCCAAAGTCTTATGCAATTTTTACGAAATCAACAAGTTCTTCATCTGCATCCTCCAATAGGAAAAATCATTCTTCCCATTGAATTTTTCAATCTCATACTTTTCCACTTTAACTGTTTTACTTGTTGACGTCATTCTCCGCTTGTATTAATAAATCTGCTTCTCTCAGGATTTCCAACAAACACCTTGTGATCACTACTTAATAATCACGTACCACCTCAGATCAGAAATTTTACCACCTCCAATCTGAATAAAATAGCTCTAATACTAATTGTTGGGCGTAGAGTTACGCCCACGATCGCAGAAGCGTTATCACCTGAGAGAAAACCCTGGCTTTTGTTTTCACAAAAGCTCAAGCCAGCCTCTATATTCCCGTTTCTCAAAAGAAATAAGAATAAAAAGTGAAATATCTCAACAAAGTGAAATATACACTCTTCATCTCATCAGTTCTGAGACTGAATTATTGAGGGAACCTACAAGCAATAGCAAACACAGTAAAAACAATAAAGACCCGAGATTTACGTGGTTCGGTAAACTTACCTACGTCCACTAGAGGGGGTGAGGGGAGATTCTACTATGAGAAGAACAACAACGACTTGTACAATCCACAAGCACGTCTCAAAGAAAAGATCCGATTTTTACCTAAAAGAAATTAATTTCGCTCCTCAAAATCTCTCCTTTTAGATCTGCTTTTCTTCTCAGAACAACCACAAAAAAGAAACTCCTTTTTCTGTGTTTTCACCACGCACAGCCGACTAAGAACTCTCTCAATCCGCCCTTTCCCACTGCTGCGAAACCTAGGAATCCCTATCTATTTATAGTAAACAGAAACATAGGGAACGAATCAACATGGGTTTGTTGTTCACGTGTCTGCGCCCGCGATCTTCTTACACGCAAAAAGAAGCTTACCTGATCGCTATCTCCTCACGTGGGAAAAGAGACGCTCACATGGCAAAGCTTCTCACGCGCGTTTCGAGATGTTGCTGCACCGCTCACAGCCAACAATTCTCCTTTGATTGTATGTGTCATATGTCCACAATGAGAAAGACTTGGACCGTCCTTGAGGATTTCGTTAACCACTTCCAAGGCATCTGATTCCATTATGATTCGGCGGTAACCATGAGCTCTCACTAGTCAAACTCCATATAAAATTCTAATGGCCTCCAGCAGCCGAACTCTTCCGTAATCTCTAATTCGTCTGCCACTAGCAAGAGGTTAGTACCCACTAAATTTATTACCATCACTCCATAACTTGCATTCCCATCTTCGATCACTAGTACAAAACAGGGCAGCCCAAACGGTTGGAACCGTTTGGGAAAACACCCTCCCAAACGGTTACAACCGTTTGGGCAAGAGAAAAAACCCGTTTGGGCTGAAGCCGTTGGGGATGAGTTTTCCCCAACGGTTGCCCAAACGGTTGTAACCGTTTGGGCAGAGTCCCAAACGGTTACAACCGTTTGGGACAAAATCCCAAACGGTTGTAACCGTTTGGGATGTAAAAACTATCCAAACGGTTTTAACCGTTTGGACAAAAATCTGTCCAAACGGTTTAAACTGTTTGGTCTGTTGATTTTTAACATTTTTTTAATTTTTGTTGTTTTATTTATTTACTTGCTTACATTTAATATACACATCTCACACAATGATTTCTCAATATCTCACAATGAATTCAAAAATATATACATACACAAAAATGTCTCAAACGGTGTTAAATATCTAATATTATTCTGCTTACATTTAATATACACATCTCACACAATGATTTCTCAATATCTTACAATGAAATCGAAAACATATACATACGCAAAAATGTCTCCAACGGTGTTAAATATCCAATATTATTTATACATACACAATGATTACTCAATATATAATATTACAGACAACATATACATACACAATGATTACTCAATATCTCTCTGTCGAGTAATTTCAAAACAGATGTATCATCATATAATTTCAAAAGAGAGGATAACAGTGGCAACTCTTCCATCAACACTTCATCAGAACCCGCTGCTAGCTTGTCAATGCGAGCCCCCTACATATAATGACATAACACTTCAAACTACAGGTTCGAAAATATATTGTAAAGCAGTAAAGTCAAAATTAAAGTCACCTTTAATATTTTGATGCCTGTTTCAGAATAAAGATCTTCATATCTGCATACAAGGAGTTGAGTAAATCCTTACAAGGCTGTAAAGCCATGTAACCACATTCCTGCACAATTTCTGCTACACTCGTGCACGCTGCAGCAACAACTTCTTTGTCATCATCTTCAGTCATGGTCTTAATATAGATATTCAATGCAGTATCTGCATACAAAAATCAAATATAAGATAACTGAAGGAACAAAAGCAAGAAAATTTAATAGGAGAAAGTCAAAAGACGTTTTACAAATCATCTTTGGAATATCTTTAACAATGGACAAAATGTAAGAATTAACTACCTTGAAATTCCTTCTGCTTCTCCAAAACATCCTGCATGGCCAATGCAACAATGTCACTTAGTGACTAACACAGCATTCTTCAATGTTTACAGATGAATGAAAATTTTTAAGAGCACATAGTAACTGTAAGTCATATAGCATTCTTAGACAGCAAGGTGACAGTCACTCAGTATGTTATAAATCAGTAACCTGAACACAACTCGAATGGTATTTTCCAGGATGTGGTTTTCAGTGGATCACAATGGCAACTTTGTTTTGCAATTCATACCAACTAGTACCTATTAGTGAGTCTGAGAAGCCAAAAGGGTTAATTTCCTTCTTTTCAATAAACAAAGGGATGATATTTTCTTTAGAAAAAAGAAAATTAAAGTGAATACGCATTCTCAGCACAACAACAATGCCCTTGCCATATGATGAATACAGTACTATTTCTTGAGGGAAAAAAAGAAAAAAAAGGAAGAAGAAAACCTTTTTAAGCATTCTCTCTATCATGGGTACAAATTTACTTTCACCAGAATTCAGCCAAGAACAGCTCCATCTGACTTAATTAAATGTGAAGGATTCCGTCATAAATTTCATAAAGAAAAATAAAACAGGATATATGCACTCACATTGCTTATTGCAGGAATAGCTCGTACTGCTGTCAGAACATCTGAAATAAACATATAAAACATTACATTAGAATGGAATCATAAAAGATGAATATGGAAACAGGTAAAAGACAGAATACTAACAGTGATACTACATGCCTTTGATGTTTGCTCAGGTCAGCTATTACTGGAACCATCTAACAACACATGTTAGTAAACTACCTATTTGTTTCTTTTCTAAAACCCACAAAGTTAATGCCTTAGATAACTAAAAGTGCAAAGGAGAGTTTTCATTTAATTATGGGCTAAATTTCCAGGAAATCAGTCGCCTCCAACAGAATATGGATATATCTAACCATAAAGTATAAAATTTCATTCATAATACTCACTTCTCAAAGCTATGATAGCCTGAAGTCGAACATCTTCATGAAAATAGCCAGAATGTCGAACTAAAATCCTCATGGATTCCTCCAAATAGCTTAAATAATTAAGAAAAATTAGTTAGAATGTCAAGAAGAGAGTACAATCAACACCACAGGTTGAAAGGATACAGTGCATAAGAACCCTTCGTATGAAGGGGAAATAAGCCAGTAGCTTGGGTTGCGGCAGCCTTTTCATCCAAGACCCCTATCCGAAGATACTCCTCCGAATCTATTATCAATACTGTCAGCATCATCGATGTCTACTGCAGATCCATCATCAAGGTTGCAGGAAGTAAACACCAGAGGAACAACATGTGAAAGATGCTGGGGCTGTAAAAGGGGAACTTTGAGGGGTTTTGTGTATACCTCTTCATTCGGTTTCTGAATACAACCAATGAAAACGATGGAGGCGGAGGAGGAGGAGCGTCGGCGAAGATGAGGGAAGCGGAGGGGGTGCGATGGCCCGTGACGAAGATGAGGGAGCCTCCGGCGAACGAAGATGAGGCGAAGATGAGGTGCGTTGGCCGGCGGCATCGGTCGGACTTCGACGGGGTCGGATGAGGCAAAGACGAGGGGGTTAGGGATTTGAGAGTGCGGTGGGGGTAAGGGATTTTGGGGATGACTTTAATTTGGAGCTGGGACGAAAATTTTGGGGATCACTTTAATTTGGCACTGGGACCAAAATTTCGGGGATGACTTAAATCTACCGCTGGAATGAAAATTTTTGGGGGGAACCAAAGGAAAAAGGTTTTTAAATTTTTTTGGAAAAAAACTTCTAAACGGTTTTAACCGTTTGGGTTGAGATATCCCAAACGGTTAAAACCGTTTTCTTCAGCCGTTTGGGATTTTTCAACAGCCCAAACGGATTTACCCGTTTGGGTTTATTATCCCAAACGGTTATACCCGTTTGGGCTATTTCTACTTGTCCAAACGGTTGTAATAACCGTTTGGACAGAGCTGTTTTGTACTAGTGTTCTTTGTTGAGCGCCACGTTGGTATTAATCCTTAGAAAAATCACCAGATGGGGTTGCCATTTCATGCTTGCTCTTGCAAGAATTATACTTATAGCAGATCTTCTAGTTGCCTCCTCAAAAACTCGTCGCATCTCTGCTACCATGGCAACAATTTCTGGGCCATCTATTAAGGTGTCTTCCACTTGTACATTTTAAATTAGGGCTATCCAAAAAGCCCACAGCCCGGGCCCGGCCCGGACACCCAGGCCCGGGTCCTAGACCGCTCATCCGCGCCCGCTACGGATTCAGGCCCGGTCCGGAACAGTGTCAGTCGAGGCATAGAAACCGGGTCAGGCGGCCCAGGCCCGGACCCAAGCCCGGCCGCAACGATCACTAGGGGTGAACATTGCGGGCAAATACTGGGCCTGGTCGGGTCGGCCTGGCACCAACGGTCACCTGAGGTAACCGTTAGGCAAAAATAACCGGATCGGGCCGGGCCAACCCGGCCCGGCCCAGCCAAAACGGTATGAAATATGATCGTTTTGACCATTTTGACACTAAAAATGATAAAAACAGCTATTTTATGAGGTTTTGTTTGGTCATTTTCCTAGGAGGCTGTCTCTATAAATAGAGGGGGGTTTTTACTTCTTTTCCTCACACCAAAACTCATCTACTTCTTTCTAATACTCTCTTATACAATCTTGTACTCTCTTATACTCTCTTATAATCTTTTATACTTTCTAATCCTTCCATCAAATGACTTCTAAATCAGATTATGAAGCGCAAAACCTATCTCGTACCGATCTTGAAATGAGTCCTACAACAACAACTCCTATCGGTGATACGAGTCGCCGTGCGAGCATCTTTGATCGCGGAATTATCAAAGATGGGTTGAGAAGAGGATGACAGAAACACAAGCATAATCTAGTATGTGGCGAAGGAAAATACCCTCTCTAGATAATGAGTATGAAAAGATTACAATCACTCTCTCACAATCTCACTAGAATCGAAAACAAACTCTTAATTCTCTCTAAACCCTAATCTCTCTTGATTAGAACCTCTCTTTGATTACATCTCCTTGATTAGAAACCCTAAACAATCCCTTATATAGGTATAACAACGTGGATGGCAAAGTGATAAATAACCAAGCCCAAACCTCATAATAATTCGTGCAAACAGAAACCCAAACAAAACGGCTAATTTTCATAAGTAGACTTATGTCATGCATGAGTTGACTCAACCTGATGAGTTAACTTATGTACATGTATGAGTCAACTCACGGGCTGAAAACTGGATGATTCGATTCTTCGATTTGCCGTCTCATTCCATGCTTCAACCTGCGTTCTACTGTATTATTTTACACCTCTATTCTCAAGTTACCATGAGAATCATCTATCCTCAAGCTTCCATGAGGATCGCTATGTTTCGAAGAGAATATACACCCGTATCAACCAGTGTTAATCTCGAATCTGGCGGTGACGAATCTGCACCAAGAGCTCCTAAAATGCCGAGATCCGATGTGTGGATTTTTTTTGATAAGATAGACGTCACCAAGGATGAACACAGTAGGATCATCACCTAGAAGGCTAAATGTGCGTTATGCTGCCAGACTTTCCAAGCTCATCATAAGAGCGACACCAACCTCCTCAAACGCCATATAGAAAATTACAACAAATGTCAGAATCCTCAAGGTGATATTCGACAATCTATGATTTCTTAATCCTCCTCTTCTGGTAGTCTCGGTAGTTGGAATTATGACACTGCCCGAGCTAGAAAATGCGTAATGATGTTTATCATTCTTAAAAACCTTTCTTTTAAATTAGTAGAAAATGATGAATTTGAAGATGTTTAGAGATAGTTTTTATCCCGCATTTACAAAATTTTCTTGTCAAAACTGTCAACGTGATATTTTAAAATATTAATCAAGAGGAACAAGGAAAAATAATTTCTTATTTTAAATAATTAAACTATAAATTTTCTTTTAACTTATGATATTTGGACATCACAACACACCGGATTGATGAAAATTAGCAAATATTTAAAAGAGTTATTTTTTTATTGTAATTGAAGAGTCACATACTGGTATTAATATTATAAATTTAATAATTTAAGAACTTATGAAACTAGAAATTGATTAAAAAATATTTTCTCTTTCACTAGATAATACAAGTAATAACAATGTAGCTGTTGATTTTATCAAAACAACTCTGTCATTACCATGTCATGGTGATCTTTTTATATTAGATGTATCTGTCATATTTTAAATTTAATTATTCAAAGTACATTTACTAAAATTAAACCCATGATAGAAAAGGTTAGAACAGTTGCTAATATACATAATGTTTCTGAAATGAGAATTAAAAGATAGAAACAAAGTTGTAAAAAAATTATAAGCCCAGACTAATTCCAAAAGATTGACCATAGGTGGAATTCCACCTATGCAATGTTAATTGTAGCAATAGAATATTAAAAAATGATAAATAATTTTATAAATTTTTATGCTTCTAGTTTTAGCGCTGGTATTACTTATGGAATAACTGAAGATAAATGGACAATTATATGTACTTTAAATGAGATGTTACAAGTCTTTTATGATGCTACAATGTTATTATCTGGCTGTTATTATCCAACAAGTACTTTAGTTGCTTTACAAATTTTAAATATTCAATTTTTTTTTCTAAATATCATATGAATGATATTTTGGAGCTATAATTTTTCAAATGGAGGGTAAATTTAATTAGTATTTTAGGTATATTCCTCATATTTTTGGTTTGGGGGTTCTCATTGATCCATGTTTGAAGGATATTAGCCTTCGAAGTTGTTACAATCATTGTATGGTGGACAGATTGTAGACTTAGTTGATGGATCCATCCTTACTGCTACTTCTCATTATTTAGCTATTAGAAATTATTTTCAAACATTATATAATGACTATGCAGCTAGACATGATGTAGCTGCACAACAATCTACAACTTTGGCGCCTTCGAGCACATGCCGACGTAAAAGTGTAAGTTTTGATAGGTCTGCAATGGTAGCTGAACTAACTGGTGGATCTGCACTTGGATCAGCATTAGAGGTTTCTGATATAGATGAATATTTATCCGCTTCTTTAGTTAAATGTCAAGGAAATACTTTAGATATTTTGTAATGATGGAGAGTATATGGATCCGTTTCATATCCTATACTTTCCACCATGGTTTGTGACTTACTAACAGTGCATGTTTCGACGGTAGCTTCGGAATACGCCTTCAGCACAATAGGATGTTTAATCGACGACCACAGAGCATGCTTAGATTCGTATACTGTACAAGCGATGATGTGCTTACAAGATTGGTCGAGGTACAAGAAGCGAATGCAAGACATCGATCGGATGGCTATACTTGAAGATAAATTTGAAGAGTTGAGACTAGCAAATATGTATAAAGATTAATCAATAATCATCAAATTATAATTTTTATTTCTTAGCTTTAAATTTGTAATGAATTATTTCGAAAATAGTTACAAATGATAGTGATATAGGTGAGTAGGTGCCAACCTAGTTAGGATGTACTCATCTATTATGATGCGACAAATGTCGAAATAAATTTATACTTGTAAAGGATTTATTGATTTTTAATAAAGAAGTTATTTTTATTATTTTTTAATTTTATAATTTTTTGTACTTATAATTTATGTCATTTCAAGTTATTAATAATATGATTGTTTTTTATTAGCATTTTCTATAATTTTTATGTATATTTTATGACTTATAAGGATTTTTCAAAATATTTAAAAAATAAAAAAAAATAAAAAAAATAAAAAAACCCGGCCTGCCTGCTCAGGCCCGGGCCCTAGACTTGGACCCGGACCCGGCCCGGGCCCGGCCCCAGACTCGGACCCGGCCCGGGCCAACCGAGCCCGGGTCCGGGCTTGGGTTTTGCCCGACCCAGGCCGGCCCGGCCCGACCCGGATGGACAGACCTATTTTAAATTCCTAGCATAACATATTGCCTAAAAAATAGTGAGAACTTTTTTCAACATTCCACCCCTCCAATCAGCTCCACTCGACCAATCCAATCTAAAGCTAAGAAAACTATAGTATTTTGAAATATCCTATAAGAACTGAGCGCAAGGCCTCCCACACGCCTCTAGTCCACCATGTACATATTGGGGATTCAAAACAATCAAATCGAACCCTTACCCTTCTGGACCTTGTGTTGAAAGTAGGAAAGTAGGAAAATTCACCATAAATAAAGATCAAAACTTACAGGAATAATAAAGGAGACGAACATACAGATTTAGCGAGATTCGACAACATGCCTACGTCCTCAGGAGCCACACCACACAGTTCTTTTTTTGATTGAAGAAGACATACAAGCTCTCAAACTAAGGTTTTATCTTTCTGAGATCTCTCTATCAAAAGCTCTCTCTTTTTGATGGTTTTCTGATGCTTAAAAAACCCTAAAAACGTGTGGGTATTTATATCAAACCCAGCCCAAACAGATTTACTAAACTCATAAGGAATCTGGCAAATAACATCGCGGTCGACCGTGGTGGTCGACCGCGTAGGTATCGTGGTGGACCGCGACGGTTGACCGAACTAAAACCCGAGAGCAGAAAACATTACAGGGTTGGCGCGGTCGACTGTCGCGGTCGACCGTCACGGTCAACCGCCACGGTCAATCGCCTTCAGCTCCAGCCTCTCCCTGAATACTGTGCACATCGCGGTCGACCGCCACTGACTCGTGGTCGACCGCCAGGCAGACTGACAGTTCTCATGGACTTTTTGGACTGTGTTCTTCGTGATTCCAGCTTCGGCTTTAACTTTGGGTCTACATTTTAAACTAACAATCTCTCACTTGGAGACCAAAGCGCCATTAGTGAGTTCACCCGAACTCTCCCCTTCTTCACATGTATCTTCTCCTCCTCGGAAAAATCTTTTCTTCAATCAACAATATCCTAGCGATATCGCCGATCCTCGTAGTGTGGCTCCGCCTTCGTCTTCTACTCGTGAAGGCCAACTGAAGTTGTGCACAACTTTAGTTTCTCAATGGTGACTACCTTCGTCAAAATGTCTACCAGATTTCCCCAAAATCTTCATTAAGTGTAACTTTCCGTCTTCAACTAGCGAGCGTATAAAATGATATTTGACGTCGATGTGCTTTGTTCTGGCATGATATATTAGATTCTTGGCAAGATGTATAGCACTCTGACTATCACAATAGAGAACTCCTCTCCCTTGCTTCAGATCCAACTCTTCCAAGCATCCGTTCAACCAGATCATTTCCTCGCTTGCTTCGATCACCGTAACATACTCAGTCTCAGTTGTAGATAAAGTCACAATCTTCTGCAGATGTGAGACCCAGCTCACTGCTATCGATGCTAATGTATAAACATACCTCGTTGTGCTCCGCCTCGTATCATGATCACCGACGAAGTCTGCATCCATATATCCCTGCAGCACCAACTCCTTCCTCCTGAAACATAGTGATTTGTTCGTTGTTCTCCTCAAGTACCACAATATCCACTTCACGGCCTCCAATGCTGCTTCCCTAGATTACTTGCAAACCTGCTCATAACTCCCACTATATGGGCGATGTCCGGTCTCGTGCAAACCATCGCGTACATAAGACTCCCAATGGCCGAAGAATATGGCACTCTGCTCATATGCTCTCTATCTGTATCTGTCTTAGGCGATTGATCCTCAGATAGCTTGAACTGACTTCTAAGGGGCGTGCTAACAACTTTAGCATTCTACATGTTCAACCTCTGAAGTACCTTCTTAATGTATTCAACTTGGCTCAATCTTAACGTCCCTTCAGCTTCATCCCTACTGATTCACATCCCTAGAATCTGCTTTGTTGTACCCAGATCCTTCATTGCAAACTCCTTTGCTAGCTGCTTCTTCAAACAGTTTATATCTTTTAAACACGATCCTGCTACCAACATGTCATCAATATATAATAATAAGATAATGAAGCTGTACTTGAACCTTTTGAAATAACAACGATAATCCGAATTGTATATTCTGTAGCCATTTTTTTACATGAAGTTATCAAACTTCTTGTACCACTGACTCGGAGCCTGTTTCAAACCATATAAGCTCTTCTTGAGCTTACACACCATCTCTTCCTTTCCTTTTTCAATGAAGCCAACATGCTGCTTCATATAGATTTCTTCATCCAAGTCACCATGAAGAAAGATAGTTTTCTTATCTTACTGCTCAAGAAAGAGGTCTTCTATAACTACCAAACTCAACACCACTCTGATAGTTGTAAGCTTCACGACAGGGAAAAATATCTCTGTATAGTCCACTCCTTCCCGCTGTTGAAACCCTTTCACTACTAATCTGGCCTTGAATCTCTTATTTCCATCACTCTCCTGCTTGACCTAGTAGACCCATTGTTATGAAGGTCTTCTTCTGTGCAGGTAGCTAGGCTAACTCCCATGTCTCATTAATAAGTAGAGAATCCATCTCCTCCTGCATTGCATGCTCCCACTACTGAGATTCACTCACTTGTATAACCTCCTGATAGCACTCCGGTTCACTGCTATTTGTCAATAATAAGTAATCAAGAGATGAAATATATCTAAGATTTGGTTTGGGTACCCTAGATGACCTCCTAAGCTCCATGCCCTAGGTAGTTGCTTTTACACCTGGAGTCTCCTCCGTTCTATGGTCAGAACAAGCATCATCACCCCTATCTGGAAGTTCCTCTAAATCCATATACTCAGATCCACCTGCATCCGTAGTGCTGCTTCCACTGCTTTGGCTATCCTTGGTATTTTCCCTATTCTTGTACATCACCTCCTCATTGAATATCACGTCCCTGCTTCTGATGATCTTCCTATTCTTCTCATCCTAAAGACAATACCCGAACTCATCAATGTCGTATTCAATGAATGTGCACTTCTGTGACTTAGCCTCTAGCTTGTCTCTGACATGGTCACTGATATGAACATAAGCCAGCAACCAAATACCCGTAAGTGTGAGAGATTTATCTTCTTTCCACTCCAAACCTCCTCTAGAATCCCAAAATTCAATGGAACTGATGGCCCGTGATTAATAAGGTAAGCTGTCGTATGCACCGCATCCGTTCAAAATGTCTTAGGCAGACCTGCATGTAATTGCATGCTCCTGGCACACTCCGTCATGGTTCTGTTCATCCTCTTTGCAATGATGTTCTGCTACGACGTCCCTGGAGTAGTCCTCTCTAAACGAATACTATTTGTAGCACATAACTTCTTGAACTCCTCCAGTTCGTATTCTCCACCATTGTCTGATCTTAGACACTTCACCTTCAGATCTGTCTCGTTCTCCACCATGACCTTCCACTTCTTGAAGACTCTGAACACCTTTGACTTGTGATTTATAAAGTAGACCCACACCTTCCTCGAGTGATCGTCGATGAAGGTGACATAATATCTCGAACCGTTAAAAGAAGACACACTGGTTGGACCCTATACATCTGTATGAATCAACTCTAGCTTCTGAGCCTTAGGTGGCCTTCCACCCTTCTGGAAACTAACCCTCTTCTGCTTCCCAAAGATGCAGTCTTCACAAATCCCGACTTCTACGAACTCAATCCCTGTTAGCTTTCCATGTGAATGTAAGATCTTCATCCCCTTCTCGCTCATGTGCCCTAGCATGTTATGCCACAGATCTATACTCTCTTTGCTAGCTACAATTATGAGGGTGTCACTCGCATGTAAGGTGAGATAGAGAGTCCCTAGTTTGTTGCCTCGAGCAACTATCATCGTACCGTTGGCGATTCTCAACGAATCCCCTGTGAATGTCGAAACATAGCCTTCTTCTCTAAGCTATCCAACCGAAACAAAATTACTCTTCGGCTTCAGCACGTGTCTCACGTTCTTCAAGGTTCACTTAGAGACCTTCATCTGAATATGTACTTCACCCTTTCCAACAATATCACAAGGCTCATTATTCCCCAAATAAAATTTTCCAAAGTCCCCTGCTACATAATTTTGGAGAAGCTTCATGTTAGCAGTGGTGTGGAAAGAGGCTCCTAAGTTGATGACCCAAGAATCTGAGTCGCTATCCATAGCAAGGATCAAGGCATCCTATACGATATGAGCCTCCTACTCACCCGTATCCTTCTTTGGACTCTTGCAGACTGAAGATATATGGCCCTCCTGGCCGCAGTTCCAACACTTCTATTTAATAGGTCTAACTTTCGAGTTTAACCTCTTCTTTATTGATTTCGACCGATTCCTGTTCTGGTTCCCTTTCTTCTGGCTTCTGCCTCTTTGCTCGAAATTTAGGGCTGAACCTGAACCTTCTAATTTGGACTATTTCCTTCTAACCTCCTCGGATAGAATCATGCTAACCACCTCACTCAGCTTCAACTTTTCCTTCCCTACAGAATTGCTGATTACCGTCACACAACCTGCCCAACTATCCGATAATTATGATAGTAACAGTAAGGCCTGCACTTTGTCATCAAACGTGATGTCTACGAAGATAAGCTGATCAATAATCGTGTTGAACTCGCTGAGGTGCATCGTGAAGTACTGTCCTTCTGCCATCTTAAGGTTGAAAAGAGTCTTGACCAGATGTACCTTGTTTGCTGCCGATGGTTGCTCGTACATCTTTGCGAGCGCTTCCATAAGTCTCACCATCGTCTTCTTTTTTAAGATATTGTGGGCTACTGATTTGGCGAGCGACAATCGGATTTTCCCTAGAGCCTTCCTATCTAGTATCTCCCAATCATCATCTGACTCCTCTTTCTTTTGTCCCTTATCCTTGCCCATCAACAGGCGATACAAGTCCTTCTGGTACAGATAGTCCTCCATCTGCGACTTTTAGTAGGCAAAGTCTGAGCCGTCAAACTTCTCGATCTTAGATTTGATTTTCTCTGCCATGGCTTTCACACAAATTGCTGAACGAAGCTCTGATACTAGTTGTTGGGGATTCGAAATAATCAAATTGAACGCTTGCCCTTCCGGACCGTGTGTTGACAGTAGGAAAGTAGAAAAATTCACCACAAATAAAGATCAAAACTTGTAGGAATAATAAAGAAGACGAACACACAGATTTAACGAGGTTCGGCAACATGCCTACGTCCTCAGGAGCCACACCACACAATTCTTTTTTTAATTGAAAAAGAAATACAAGCTCTCAAACTAGGGTTTAATCTCTCTGAGATATCTCTATCAAAAGCTCTCTCTCTCTCTTTTTGATGGTTTTCTGATGCTTAACAAACCCTAAAAACGTTTCGGTATTTATATCAAACCCAACCCAAACAGATTTCCTGAACTCATAAGGAATCTGGCAAACAACGTCACGGTTGACCATGACGGTCGACTGCGCAGGTATCGCGGTAGACCGTGGCGGTTGACCGAACCAAAACCCGAGAGCAGAAAACTTTACAGGGTTGGCGCGGTCGACTGCCTTCAGCTCCAGCCTCTCCCTGACTCCTGTGCACGTTCGCGGTCGACCGCCGCTAACTCGTGGTCGACCGCCGCTGACTCGTGGTCGACCGCCAGGCTGACTGATAGTTCTCCTAGACTTTTTAGACTGTATTCTTCGTGATTCCAGCTCCGGCTTCAACTTTTGGTGTACACTTTAGACTAACAGTACAATCAATGAAGATGTACAACACTAATTTTCAGCTTTCATATCACACAAAAATCATACATTATGAATTTGCATCCCTTGCCTACTTAAGATATATATTATTGGCAGTATGTTATGAGCCCATCTCCATGTAAAAATTTGAACCTTCGGCGGGATATCAAGAGACCACAACCGCTTCCAAAGTTGACTATTTTGTCGGATCATGGATAGTAAATTAATATGATCGAGGAGCATCATAATTTTCCATTTCGACAGCCACATGGTATGCCAATTTTACAGAGAAAAGTCCTCATTTGATCTTGCTCCTCAAATTAGTCTATCATCTAATTTACATTTTACCAATGGAAGTGATGACGTTGCCTCTGCATCACTTGGATTAAAGACAACAGTAATAAGCGCATTATTCCACCTTCCAAATTCCTCATCAATCAACAGCGACACTCTAACATCTTCAAAGTCAGGAGGGCATTTAGATTCAATAATAATTCTTGATGCACCCGGGACCTAGGGCACCCCCATAAACTAATCCATTTTACATTGGCGTCGGCGCCCCTCCAAAGAGCTTCTTTGGAAAGATACATGTCGTCAGCTTAATAGTATGATTTTTGTATATAACAATTTATAAAACCTTTAACTACGAGTTTTTGTACTATTATTTATAGTGAATTTCCAAACCAGTTAACGAAATAATATACAATTAATAAGTTTTATCAATTTTCTTTAATAGAACTATAATCTATTTTACATTGGCGTCGGCG
>BQKN01066400.1:26836-63122 GCA_022839385.1 Asparagus kiusianus
ATATGAAATATCTGATAAAGGTTCAAATCATCATCTACAAGAACCAAAAAAACAAATATATGAATAATATTATAAGGTTCTCAAATTTTACTGTAGCTTGAACCGTGGACAAATGCTCAAAAAATTTACTGTAAAATGCGTAGTGTTTTCAAGGTTCAAAATTTTTAATTTAGCTTGATCAACGGACAAAGAGCCAAAGATCTTATTGTACTTAAAAAATTTACTGTAGCATAAATGGTGTTTAAGAGTCAGAATGATACCGTCGTTGAAAGTGGTGTTTTAATTTTTTGTATTGCGGTGTAGCATGAATAGTTTATGCTGTAGCATGAACATGTCGCGCGCCGTGCGAAAGCGTGATCGCAAACCAAACGATTCGGTGAGCAATGAGAGAAGAACCAAACATGAGTGCAATTCCTAAAATAACGGTCAAAACTACACACAAATATAGAGATTTATATGGTTCGGTAAATTGCCTACATCCACGGGGAGAGGATGAGGAGATTTCACTATATGGAGGAGAAACAACGGTGTAGGCGTCAAAAATTACCTAGAGGTTCCCGCATGCAGTTCGAGATGGAGAGAAGACGATGAACGTCATTATCTGAGTTAAGAAGGATTATCTGACACCGACAAGCGCATGAAGTGAATCAACGAATCGTTGATGACGTAGCAACAAGCCACAGGAATGGCAAACCAAGTGGCTCGTGCGCTCACTGGTCATCTCCATGTGGCCCACACACTCATCAGCCACCTCCAAGTGGCTCGCGCGTTCACCGGCTAGCTCTAAGTAGCCAACATGCTCACCATCCACCTCCAAATTAACAAAATGCATGAAGCGAATCGGTAAAGCGTACAAGTCAACGTGACACGCGAAAGGGCAAGACAACTCTGTCAGGAGTTGTGTTTCGCCCAGAAGGGGTGAAACACCATGTGTGTCTCACCCACACCATGTGTGGCTCACCCATTGGAAGTTGTAGATCTCTTCTCCAGTGTTCCAACGCATCTTGAATTGCCTTATTCCGAGATCGGACGAGAAAGTTAGAGTCAAAATACCCGAGGAAGTACAAACTGGCTCGCACAGTGCCGAGCCACCATGTGGTGCCTCACACAAAGAACTAATATTTAAACCATGATGAAATCTGATTCTGGAGAAGCTCAAAAAACAAAAGTTGTAGGCCTTTACATCATCTTTCTAACACATCTTGAATCATCTTATTCTGAGATCGGATGACAGATTTAGAGCCAAAACACCTGAGGAAGTACAAACTGGCTCACACAGTGCCAAGCCACCATTTGATGGCTCACACAAAAAACTGAGATTTCATCTATGATGTGATTTAATTCTAGAGAAGCTTAAAAGATAAAAATTATAGGTATTTTTGTCATCTTTCCAACTTATCTTGAATCACATCATTCTGAGACTAGACGAGAGAGTTAGAGCTAAAATACACGAGGAAATACAAACTGGCTCGCCCAAGGCCGAACCACTATTTGGTGGCTCGCACAGTTCTGAGCCACTAAATGGTGGCTCGTGCCCAGAAACGTCGAAAATGTGTTTTTGATGGTTTTCGTGGAATTATTCTATTCTAAAGCCCCCAACTATTTTAAAACTATCCTTAAACATGGTTAAGCGGTTATTAACCGCATATAAGGTCAAATCATCAATTTCTATCCTTAAACGCTGCAACCGAAGCCTATAAATACAAGCCTAGGGCCTTCATTTGTAGGGTTGTGAAATTAAATGGGGAGGTGCTGTCAAATTGAAGAGTGGAGCATGAATTTCAGAGGAGGGCTAGCAGATCTTGGCGAACTTTAGCATAAAGAGGAAGCTATTCAAAGGATCTGAGGCCCGTTTCCCTTTTCCTCCAGATAAAACTTCGTTTTGATCTCGAGAAGAGTCGTAATCTCACTTGGTCGAGATTATCACTGCTGCGATTATTTCCTTTGTGAAACAAGAGCATTAATTAACTTTTCTGTCAACCGAATCTGATTTACGGCGGTTCACGAACTAACACATCCCTGACACAAGCAAAGATCCCACGCAAGCAGCGGGTGATATATGTCCTCTGCGTGTGTTTGAAGGTAGTTGTAATTTTCATTTTATTTTTGTGATGAGAGATCTTATAAAAAGATACACTCTCTTGAATCTATAATTGATAAATAATTGTAATAGATTCAGCGATGAATAAATCAACTTTCACCCTAAACACGCTGGTGACCATAGTGGGAGCCAACAGTCTTGTCACCGAGGCTGTCGTGTCACAACCGAAGATCAAGATCTTGGTTAATTCAGCACTCGAGTACGAGTTCGATGAAGCCAAGTTCGGGGAATATTTCTCCTCGTCTTCATTAAAATTCTCCTCTCTCTACAAGTGTGGAAAGATCTCGTCTTTGAAGGAGGCGTA
The DNA here is from genome assembly GCA_022839385.1 of Asparagus kiusianus. Taxonomy (NCBI): domain Eukaryota; kingdom Viridiplantae; phylum Streptophyta; class Magnoliopsida; order Asparagales; family Asparagaceae; genus Asparagus; species Asparagus kiusianus. The sequence goes on from BQKN01066400.1 coordinate 29,242, forward strand.
TTCACCGAAGAAGGCTACAAGTGACTCCACTCTCCATAACTCCTCTTCAATCAAGGAGTTGTTCAATCAAACTACGCCAACTCTAATGAAGAAGACTCGTCAGAGGTGACGCCAACGTCAAGCTCGTCAAATCACTAAGGCCTCAAAACAAGTCAATGAGATTCGATACTATGCGGACTTAGAGTCTAGGAAACGTTAAGTAATCCAGCCGCCTCAACGACAATTGGCTGTCACTTCCTCCAAACCATCGACAGAAATGCGGGTCCTTGTCAAAAGAACTCGTTCAACTCAAAGGGAACGCATCCAAAAGCGCCACACACATACCACATATGTGTGTGCCTCAGCACAAAAGGCACAAGACACGAAGGAGGAAAAGGTGGCTAAGAAGCCACCAAAAACCACGCCAAGAATGGAGGCCAAAATCAAAAACAGTGATTCGGACAAGTGCCGGCACACCTAAAAATTGCGAGCCAACGAACCATGGCTCAGCCAAGGCCAGGTCAGCCAATGGTGGCTCGGCCAAGGCCGAGCCAGCAAAGGGTGGCTCGGCCAAGGCTGAGCTACCTCGAGCTGGCCCGTGCCATGACCGAGCCAGCTCAGCCTGGCCGGCACTCGCCTTGCTTCCCACGACCATTTCTGAGTTTCTGACAGCCCCCGTTCCTATTCTGACTGCTCTTGTACCTTCGGTGAAGTCCCACGATAGTGTTGACCTGTCAAATTTTAAGATTAAGAGGGTGGATCGCCTTGGTCCTTCATACGAAGATCGAGGCAAAGCTCCAATGAACAAAACCCGAGTAGTTCCGCAGACTGGGGGTCATACACGACCTCCCATTAAGACCATTCCTATAACCACCCACTTAGGGGTGCATGTAGAAGACCAGAAGCCCATTAAGGATGCATCTTCATGAGGGCGTGGTCCTAAACACGCGACTCCTACAAACGCCAACAAGGCGTTAGCCATTCAAAAGAAAACATGCCTGTTAAATGACAACATTATACCTGGAGACTCAAACCAATAGCCGATAGGTTATTTTGTTCACAACATTGATAAGTTGTACTATCAGGCTGGGGGTACGAAGAAATTTTGAAAGAGAAGCATTCCAGAATCAGACTCTTACTGTCCTTGTAAGAGGTTAATCAGGATAGTATTATCAGAGTGTAGCTACCCCAGGGCCGCTCCGTGAAGGGTCTCAGTATTCAAAAGAATCTCCACCGAAGTGTCCAAATCTAAACCAAGATGTTTCTACAAGAATAAATCTATCGGTCATGATGACAAGCTTCTAAAAGTTACCATCAATGTGGCCGATAAAGGAAAATCGACAAGGCATTACACCTGACTCTTTCTCGGAGGCATCTCAGCGCATCGTTTGGTTATGGTCAGGAACTAGACGACCTAGACTGAATAGAGGACACTCCTTGGAGGATGAAATGTCAGACGCTAATTCCGCGATCGCTTCCGACAATATGGTATCCAACACATGACAATCTTGTGAGGTGTTCATGAACTACGCCGAACAAATGGACAAAATTGTCGAAGACGCTCTGGCCAAGAAGAAAGAGAATGTAAAATTTGAAATGGAAATGACTGTGTAACGGATAAAAAAACTGCATGATCATCAAATTCAAGCTTTATCAAATCAAATTGGTGAATCTAGCTGTCGCAACACTACCAATCAGGTAGATAGCGATTTGGAAGTTGATGAAAATCTCAACGTTGATACCCCTCTTGTTGACCAAAATGCTGAGGGTGATCCTACCGAGGATGATAACATTGGGGGTGGTCCGGTTATTCCTCCCCAAAATTGCCCGATGGAAAATGCGAGCGAGAACAAGAAAATGAAAGACCTGGAGAGCAAGATCAACGCACTAATGTTCGCTTAAGAAGTAAGGAAAACGGGCATTCCGTGCCCATATCCAAGGGAGTGGGAGTCAATCCCATATCCGGCAAAGTTTAATCTAATTAACTTCACGCCGTTAGACAGAAAAGGCTCACTCACTCAACACCTAATTTACTTCAAGTCCTACTTGGGTGTGATCTCCGACAACGAACCTTTGATGGTCCGATCATTTATTGGCACCCTTCGCGGGGCCGCCTTCGATTGGTACCGTCGTCTTAAGTCAGAAAGTATCAATAGCTGGAACAACATAGAGAACTCATTCCTCAACAACTTCTTCGATGATGACACTGAAGTTTCGATTGAAGCCCTTTTAGACGAGAAGCAAAAGGATGGGGAGTCAGTTGACAACTTTGTCAAACGCTTTCGTTACAAGAAAATGAATTACAGGAATCCTGTCATAGAAAAATTCATCTTGCAGACATGCCATAATAATCTCTCCATTAATGTACGAGAAGCCCTGGGGGTTGTGCCATCCACAATATAGAAAGAATTAAAATTGTACAGGGAATAGGCCAAACACTTTCTTAAAAGAAAAAAGCTTGAAAGAGGCCAACCAATGACTAACCCCCTGAACTCAAATTTTTCTTCTCGTGGTAAGGGAAAGGCACCTGTAGCGGCTGTTGACGCTAATCAAACGTCATAACAGCAACCTCAGAAGCAGCGAAGGACCCCAGATTTAAGACTCCAAAAAGAGTACTCCTTCAAGGATGAAGAGGTTCCAGCTATCTTTAAATACCTCCTTAAAAATAACAAAATCAAGCTACCACCTATTACGAATCAGGAGGAAGCTAACAACACTTCAGATCCAAACTACTGTGCGTACCACAGAAGGATCATTCATCCCACCAAGGCTTGCTTCACTCTCAAGAATAACATTCAAGCCTTGGTTGACACCAACATAATAATACTGAAATGAGCCGAATGAGAACGGTTCACTCCGATAAGTATAAGAGTATAAACTGCTCCTTCTGACACTCCAAAAAGTATATGAGTATAAACTGCTCCTTCCCAGACTTCAACAAGTATAAGAGTATAAACTGCTTCTCCTTATCCTCCGACAGCTATACGAGGTTAAACTACTTTCCTTATTTTCTTTAACGGGAAGTTCCTAGAGAATATTACTCTTAATATTCTTAAGGATAACTGTAAGCTGTCTAAAAATCACAACAGATAGCTGATCCCTATAAAACTTTAATGATGAAACTTATAATTTGACGACTTCTACATCAGCACCTCGATAATAAAAGTTACAATCAGGCAACTTTCGTGTCAATAAACGAAAACTACAATTGGAGAGTTTTCATGTAGATCGAGAAAAGTTGTAATTCAACGACCTTCATGACGGCTGATGAAAGCTCTGATTCAATAGCCTTCATAATCAACAGCGAGAGTTACAATTCGATGACTCTCATCTCAAAAATAGCTAAAGTGAAGATTATAGAACAATAGTCTTTGTAATGCTTTAACAGGGGATGTTACAAACCTACAAGCTCTTCGAAAAAAACACAAAAGCGACCTTTGCGTTTCAGCTTCAAAACACAAAGCGCGACCTCTGGGTTTCAGCTTCAAAACACAATGCGGCCATTGCGTTTCAGCATTAGGCGGATGCCTAACTCTGCATCCCAAGTCTGAGATGCAGAGTTCGGTCCAGAACGCCAACTTGAGGCGTTTGACTTATTCAAACACTAGCTGAACGGCTTCAAAACTATTTTCCCATGTGTTGAGGGATTCTCGCCCACTTAGGAGCGGATTAATGGTTCAGTTACACCCCCTTATCTTCCTATAAATATCCAATCAACTCAACCGAGTAAAAGGATTAGATTTTTTAGGGAAAAAAATCAAATTTTTGGAGATCGGTATATGATATTAGGCTGATTCGGAAGGAGGTTTGAGGGATCTTTTCACAACAAATAGCTTAATTTAGTAACCGAATTTTTCAATTTAACAACAACTCTTTTCACAGAGTTTAAACTCGTTCTAAGTTTATAAACTCTTAAGAGTTCTTTTCATACTTGCCACACAAGTTTACATTAACTGTTCCAGTGAAGTGAGACATCAGATCGTCAACGAGAAGTAAACTCGATACGCACGTCGAGGGAGGCATCTCATCGCTACCGTGAAGAACCTAGTTTTAAATAAAGGGGAGGATCTCCATTAATCTTCTTCTCTTTTATAAATCGGGAATTCGATATAAGAAGCGTAATTTCTTTTTCTAAGTTAGATAGGGAGAAACTGTATTGAGGAAGTTGTAATCATTCTTTATCTAAATCAGTTAGAGAGAATAATACATTTTTGTTCTAAATTTTCTTCTTTTAATTTTCCCACAAACAAAAGATGGCGACTCTACTGGGGATTAGCTTTTTCACCGAGTGGTGCAATCCGACTTCAATCTCGCTGGAACGACTGTCGAAACTCTCGTTGTAGAGTTCGACCAAGCCAAGTACAAGGAGGTCCTCTCCTCCGGATCTCTCAGCCCTAATGCTAGGCGTCAGATCCGAATGGTCACCAAGACCAAGGCTACATCTGTTGCTATAACATCAAAGGAGGCCCTCTCATTTGATCAAAGTTACTCGAACAGCCCCTCCTCTGAAGAAGTGGGCTCAGCCTCTGCCAAGCTCTTTCAACGAGTTGAAAGTTCCACACCCGCGTTGACACGACATGTAACGTGTTATATGAGGCCCATTACAGAGGCCAGTCCAACCAATACCAATGATTTGCTACAAAGGCTTTAAAACGAGCCAAGAAGAATACTTCTCGACAGAGGTGGAGATCCTTACGGTGAGTCTATCTCCGAGAGAGCCGATCTCTCAATCACCATAAGAACAATGTTTATGAGCCTTAATCGGAGCACTGCGTTTCCACTGCAGAATGCATGCCTCATGGTGGTGAGCTCAAATACAAGCCCCGTGTGATCCAACTTAAACGTGACCCTCAGTGGCGCGTTGTTAAACCAAAACGTGACCCTTAGGGGAGCGTTTCTAAAACCCAACGCAACTCTCATGAGTGCGTTTCTGAATCAGAACGTAGGTCTTCAGACCACATTAATCAGCATGAACATAATCTTTAGGGATGCGTTTCCCAAATCAAACGTAGCTATCAGAAGTGTGTTTCAACATTAAAACATGACCCCAAGGACACATTTCATCAGTTAGACACACACCTTAGGAGTGCGTTCAACCACAAAGTGCTCAAGGGTACGTTTTATCAGCAAAACACAGACCTCGATCTCGCCTTAATAAAACAAAACACGACCCTCGTGTTTCTTCTTCAGAACGCGATGCGATTCGTCGTGTTCAAAAAGATCAACATGGATTTAAAGTTTATGTTTTCTAAGAACCAGTCTCGTTCACTGATGGACAGGGGGTTCTATCTCCACCCTCACATTCTATGAGGGGTCCCTCTCAAGTTTTCGACTTGCGGGAATTGCTGTCAAGAGAAAGACCAGTGTAACAAGTAGCCTATTCATGTCAATGTGAGCGGCTTATTTCTGTAGTCCTCTCAGAATGCTAGTGTTGCATATTTGTACCTCGTCGATCGGTATTCGACCAGTTGACAAATGTCGCTAGGCCTGCCAAGCGGCAATATCACCATAAGAAGAAAGCTTCAAAAACCAAATATCATGAGGTCACTATTAATATGATCGGGAGAGGAAAAGCCTCAGCTCTTAGCTTTGATGATTCGAAAACAAGCTGCTCACCGACCGTCAGAGAAATTTGTGATGAGTTTGAAGGGATATATTGACACATCCGGACTCGGACAGGAGCCATTCCTCCTGTCAACTATAAACAACTGGCTAGAGGAGCAACTTCTGATGAGGAACACTCGGCCATTGCAGAATCTCAGTCCTCGAGTTCTTTTGTAGCGCATGTGAATCATGTGTATGTGACAGTAAGCTCAAATGACCTAGTAAGGAGGGTCGATGAACACCACGCTATGCTCCAGGCTCAACAAGAGACTCTTAATCAACTACGAGACCTGAACAAGAGACTCTTAATCAACTACGAGACCTGATGACTCAGCTTGTCGCAGAAAAGGTCCAAAAAGCTGAATCCTCCCGCAAGAAAAAGTTGTAAAAAGGGAAGGATAAAGTGAAGGAGAATTCAGACCATAAAGCTCACACTATAAAATCCACCTCTGAAGAAGAGGGAGAGAACGAGCATAATTCTCAGTCAGCCAAGATAGAGGAATTGGAAGCTCGTCTCAATGCAATTGCCAATAGGAATGAGCTCCAAGATGGTGGAGTAGTGCGGCCTTATCCCACAGAATGAGACATAACTCCCTATCCTCCAAAATTCAAGGCCATGACTCTACAAGCTTTCGATGGCACGGGATCACCGAATCAACACATCTATTACGTCAAGTCGCAGACTAGAGATTTAATAGCGAACAATGCCATATTGACGTATTTTTTCATCGGTACCCTTAAAGGGGTTGCCTTCGAATGGTTCATGAAGTTGCCTGTTAGGTCTATTTAGAAATGGGTAGATCTAGAAAGGTTTTTTTTAGCCAGGTTCTTCAAAGATGATTCAGAAGTTTTTATCCCGACCATTCTTGCCACCAAGCAGAGGAAGGAAGAATCCATAAAGACCTTTATGGAGAGGTTTCAAAGTATAGCTCTACGATACCCCTCAGGTATGACATAATCTACTTTGGTAGAAACTTGAAGGCATAACTTGCAGACCCATCTCCTGGCTCAAATAGGAGTAGCAGAATATCACTCCTAGAAATAGTTGGTCTCACAAGGAGAGCAAGCGGAAGAGATTGTTGCTCGAGTCAGAGCTGAAGAAGCTAACAAGCCAAAGCCGCAAGCGCAATGCAACCAAGGCAATGCTCCTAGACCTAAGGGAAAGGAGACCCTAGCTGCTGATACCAGCCACCGAGCGCCACCTGCAAAACATGGCAAGACATTGATTCAACAGAGGGCATCCAAACGGTACTCGTTCAAAGAGGAACATGTGGACACTCTATTCTAGCTACTTCAAAAGAATAATAAGCTACAACTTTCCAGAATCAAGAAACCTGATGAGGCAGGAAAGTTGGATGACCCCAATTACTGTCATTATCATAGATTTCTTAGACATCCTACCAGAAAATGTTATGTATTCAAGGATATCCTACAAAATTTGGTTAATGCAACGTGCTTACATTAAAGCCCGAACAGAAGACCGTATCCACCAATTTGATATCGATCCAGTCTGGTGACTTCCCTCCTGTAGCAGCTGCATACAGTGTCATCCCTATTCATAAAGGGGAAATGCATATGAAGAATACTGACCTGCACAGTCAGAGGGATAGAGGATTGATACCCCTCACTACCCCGAAAGGGGAAATAATGTGGGTCATCCCGATCTAATTAAAGACAAACAGTGGACAAACACCTTGTTCAAAAAGAGAAGAGGTAAGGCTAAGCCATCCAACATGATTAGCCCCTCTATTAATAAGGATGATGATCATCTCAAACCTCTCACAGACTCAGAAGAAGAGAGGATTGTTCTTTCAACAGATCAAGGAGGTAACCCTAACACTCAATCAGGGAAAACATACTTAGAAAATTATAGCCAAGATGCTCAAGGAGCTAAAGAGCAATCCTCAGAGGCTGGTTGCTCCTAAGAAGACGATCAATAAAGGGAAACAAAAAAAGCTTTGTTTCAACCAAAACCTTCTTCAACAGAAGACAGGAGGACCAAGCATGCCCTTCCGATTCAACGTCATGACACAGTTGGCTAACATCCCTACAAGGATCATCCTGTATAATCTCCTGCGGTTGTCCAAAGATATAAGGGAAGCTCTAATTGAAGCTTTGACGAACAGGAAGAGCTTTATTACACAAGTTACTCCGATCGCAGAAGCTTCTCAGAGACAATCCTGTATGTAGTGTCTACAAGTAGCAAGAAGTCTACCGTGCGTATCATTCACTCAGGAAGATATATAGGTCAAACATAAGCATGATAGACCATTGTACTACACAGGGTACATCGGGTCCTCGGAGATCAGTCGCGTCCAAGTTGACCCGGGCTCAGGACTTAGCATAATGCCTTACAGGGTCATTCAAGTCTTAGGGATTTCCTTGCATCGGTTGAACACTACCCAAACCATTATCTTTGATTTCAATGCTAACAACACTTGGCCCCTGGGTAAAATCAAACTCAGGTGTTAAATTGGAGATCTCAAATTCGAAGTGACGTGTTACATCATTGATGCAGACACATCCTACATTCTATTGTTAGGACGGCATTGGATCCATGCAAATCGCATCGTCCCGTCTACTCTAGATTAGGTCATGAAATATGCTAATGATGAGGTGGAAGTCCGAATCCTGATTGTTGAAAAGCATCCTTTTAGGGGGTGGAGAACTTCCACACAGACTCCGTCTTCTACCTGGACTCTTAAGACTCAAAACAACCAAAAGAAGACGTCGACAGTGGCAACGAGGCTGACATCGAGCCGGATCCTGAGAAGGATTGTCCATGAGAGTTGAATTTCGGTGTAATGAGTCAAAATGAGAGTAATAATAATATACTGAGTGAAGGCGAGTGGTGCATTAATAAAGATTTTAATTTGGCGTACTTGTCTGATGTATCTGATACAGGTACTAATCCTTGATGCATATTATATGCCGAGGTGTTACTCACGTTGCCGCTTAAATCCTCCTTGGCCGCATGTGAAGAGATGGAAGATGTACAGAAGGCTTTCTTCATGGTCCCATCTAAAAGAAAAGGGAAAAAGCCTATCTATTTTGGAAGAATCAAACCTAAACTACTCAAGTGAGGAAGTTCAGAAGAAGATAATAGGGTTCCTCAATTCCATTACCATGAACCTAATTCCATCTATTTGATGAAATGAATGAGTTATAACTTTGATGAGAAGAAAGGGTTACTTTGGAAAGGAAGACGAACACCAATTCGGATGTCTCTCACTTCTAAAGGAAAACCTCCTGATTATTATCAAAAGACTGGAAGAGGTGTGGGCTATGTCACAACCCCTCCCCTTTCAGAAAATGAAGCCAATGACTATATGTGTCAAGACAATTCTCCGGAACATCATCATTTGAATCCGAAGTCAGCGTTGGAGCCTTCTTTAAAAGCTTGATCGTGAACATGGTTTTGACTAGTCACCTAGATGAAGATGCAGGGGGTGATAAAGAAGTGATCGAATCGACCAACGACCCTTGGATCAAGCGCCTTAACATCTTGTGGGATATGCGTTTTGAACAACGTGAGCCACCCACCAAAGATAAAGTGATCCAAGTTAACATGGGAGATGAATCTGATCCAAACCTATCTTTATAAGCGAAAGCTTATCACCATCCGAGAAAGAAGATCTTATATCTCTCATTCGAGGGTATATAGACGTCTTTGCTTGGAATTATGAAGACATGCCTGACCTTAACCCAAAAGTGGCTATGCACCAATTCAACATTGATCCAGATGCAAAACTCGTTAAACAACAACAACGTCAGTTTCGTCCAGAGATCATGAAAGCAATTGAGTTAAAAGTCAAAAAGCTTATAGACTCAGGCTTTATTAGAGAGGAACAACACCCTGATTGGGTAGCCAACATTGTTCTAGTGCCTAAGAAAAATGGTAAGGTCCGAATATGTATTGACTTTCGTGACCTCAACGCGGCATGTCCAAAAGATGAGTTTCTACTCCCCATCACGGATGTCATGATCGATAACACCTGTGGGTATGAGAGGATGTCTTTTATAGATGGATTCTTTAGGTACAATCAAATCAAGATGTATTCTAAAGACGAAAAGCATACTATTTTTAGAACGTCACTGGGGGTATATTGCTACACAGTGATGCCTTTCGGATTGAAAAATACAGGTGCAACCTACCAACATACAATGAATACAATCTTTCATGAGCATCTACGTAAGAAGATTGAATGCTACATTGATGATACAGCAGGAAAAAGCCAACACAAAGGTGATCATCTTATAGACCTGAAGACTATGTTCGACATCATGCAAGCACATCAGCTAAAGATGAACCCGACAAAATCTTTCCTTAGGGTATTGAGTGGAAAGTTTCTAGGATTTATAGTTACATCCAAATAAATTTCTCTTGACCCAAAAAAAGTTCATGCCATCCAAGATATGCCGGCTCCAAAGAATCTCAAAGAGCTCAGAGGTTCGCAAGGCAGATTGACTTATATTTGGAGATTCATATCTAATCTCTCAGGACCTGGCCAACCTTTCTCCAAATTAATGAAGAAAGGGGTTTCCTTTGTATGGGACAAAGATTGCCAAAGAGCATTTGAAGAGATTAATAGATACTTCACTTAACCGCCCGTCCTTGTAGCCCTGATATCGGGAAAACTATTCCTACTATATGTGAGAGCCATGAATCATTCTCTGAGAGCTTTATTATCCCAGAACAATGACCAAGAACAAGAGCAGGCAATCTATTACCTAAGTAGGACCACGATGGGAGCCGAACGCCGTTATAATTCGGTAGAAAAAGAATGTCTTGCCCTGGTATTCACTATCCAAAAGATGTGATATTACCTAGTTGGACAAATAATTCATGTCATTTCTAAGGTAAATCCTTCGAGAGTCCTTACGACGAAATCATCCTCTCTAAATTGTCGACTAGCAAAATGGATTATCCTCCTGTTATAATATGATATGTAGTTTATACCCCCAGAAGACTATCAAAGGTCAAGCCTTGACGAATTTCCTAGCCGATCATCCGGTACCAGGACCGTCTAAGTTGTATGAAGATTTGCCTGATGAAGTTGCATCCAGAGGGTATACAAGTGGGTATACAAGTGTAACCCAAGAGGGTATAAAAGAATAGAAATTATTCTTTGACGGTGCATCCAGAGCAAAACCCCATAGAGCAATTACTACCGGAGTAGGGGTGGTAATCATTTCCCTAAATGGTCATGTGATCCCCAGAGGATTTTCCTTAATCGAACCATGTACCAAGAACGTAGCTGAGTATAACGCTTTGCTATTAGGAATACAATTTGTCGAAGAGCTTAGCGTTCCATACCTTGAGGCTTACAGTGATTCTCAACTTATTGTAAATCAAGTCTGAGGAGAATATGAAGTGCGTAATGAAGACTTATCCCCATATCATTTCGCCATGCTAGGGTTAGGTCAAAAGTTTGAAGGCTTCTTCATTGAATACATCCCACGAGCCCAAAATACATATGCGGATGCTTTAGCCTCATTAACAACTTCATTAGCATTACCATTCGGGGATGAAACAATAATTCCTATTACAGGATGCGAATTGTATCACCCCAAGCTTTCTTTAGATGAACACTTAGACAAAACGACGGTAGAAGATGTCTGCACAACCTCAATAGAGCTTGAACCCAGGGATTAACGATTCCCGTATATCGATTATGTCAGCGTGAACTAGTTTAGTAGGGTTTAGCTGAGAAAGAGCTCCAGGTTGTACATTTACAGGAGCAATGTACTCAACGACAAGATGAGCTGACCATGTCATCGATCGGTTTGCATGTTGCTCGAGTGACAATCATTCAAACCGAAAAGACCATCGCTCAACTGCAAGCGGAATTGGCTTGACAAAAGGCTCAATTTGCTCGAGATGAAGCCATCGTGACCGGGCTCAGCCTCAGGAATGTAGAAGCTCTTGTAAATTACCATAAGGAGGTTTAGGTTCTTGAGGAGGCTAAGAAAGAAGTTGTCGCTGCAGTGCCTAATAAAGATGAACTCTAGAGGAGAGCTGAAGCGACAGTGCAAGCTGTTCACAAGGAAAAGATTTTAGATATCAAGTCCCGGCTCGCATCTTTCTAATTGATGGACCCACAAACTTAATTTTGTATTGTTCTGTTGATAAGAACAACACTATCTTGTATCACTTCTTAATATTTTGAATAAAAAGTAATATTTTTTTGGTTTTCCACTGTTTTTATGCTTCATGTACTATCTTGAAACAATGAAAAAGATTGAAATGCCAGAGGTATAGTATTAACTTAGCACAAACTCCCATGCAAAGTAGTATTTTAACAATTTTTTATTATCATTTAAGACAATTCCAAAAAATTTTAATATGCTGGGGATTTTCATGAACACTTGTCATCCTACTAGAGGGGAATTAACAAGTTCATGAGGGTTTGACTGTTATAATAACAATAATTTATAGACTTATCATCCTATTTGAATAAGATTTATAAGTTAAACTTGTCAAAGGTTTGACATTAACTTGACATGGTTGAATACTTGTGATTTGAACAAGTTTTTTGAGGACTTATCTCTCTATTTAAAAGAGTCGATAAGTTGATTTTGTCAGAGGAGTGATATGAGCTGGGCAAAATCAAGTACTTATGATTTGAACAAGTTTTTGAGGACCTATCGCTCTATTGAAGAGAGTCGATAAGTTGATTTTATCAGAGGAGCAATATGACCTGGGCAAAATCGGGTACTTATGATTTGAACAAGTTTTTAAGGACCTATCACTCTATTGAAGATAGTCGGTAAGTTGATTTTGTTAGAGGAGCGATATAAGCTGGGAAAAATTAGGTAATTATGATTTGAACAAGTTTTTTGAGGACCTATCACTCTATTGAAGTGAGTCGATAAGTTGATTTTGTCAGAGGAGCGTTATGAGCTAGGCAAAATCAAGTACTTGTGATTTGAATAAGTTTTTGAGGACCTGTGATTTGAACAAGTTTTTTGAGGACATGACATCTTGCTAAAGAAGATTGATGATTGATTTGGTCAGAGGTATATTATTAACTTGACAGGAATTTGATGACTTATCCCCCTATTCATGATGATTGATAAGTTGATTGTACTTTGAGCATTTTTGAGGACTTACCATCCTATTGATGGGGATTGATAAGTTAATTTTATCACCAGAAGAAGCTTGTCATATTAAGTAAACAAGCTGAATTCATACTCTGTGGAGATAATGGTCGTCAGATGTATAATATTAACTTGGCAGGAATTGATGATGATTTATCACTCTACTGATGAGAGTCGATAAGTTGGCTTTGTTACCAGAAAAACCTATCATATTAAGAATAAAACAAGCTAAAATCATGCTTCGTGGGGATGATGATTGTCTTGATGATATTAGTAATTCTATCATCTTATCGAATAAGATTGATAAACTGGTTTTGTTTGATCCCTGTTGAGGAGATACAAAGATTTTGACAGCATTCTATCGAAAGAGTTCATGATGCAGGACACATATAAGAGTAAGTGTCATGCTTAAAATGTAGGGGTGAGCCCCACCTACTGATGTGGTGAAATGCTAAAGTGACCTCATTGTTTAAGGTTTGACACGCTGAGCTAAGCTCTATGTTTAAAGCTTGCAACACGAGTCTAGGCTTGGCATTTAGTATTTTGAGACGCAGGGCTGAGCTCTGTGTCTTGAAGTTAGACCGACTTATCCTGGAATGCGGTGATTGTGTTTGAGCAGGATTCTATCCTAGAATCTCATGCTGAATTAACAACTTGGCTGTCGTATAAATAGACCTCTTAGGTCCAATCAAGAGTCATTCAACTCTCTTAACTGTTTCTAGGTTTTCGAACGAGTCATCTCATTGCTTCAAGATCTCCGACGATCTTTGTCCTTCGACATCAATGGCACCAAAGAAGGCAAGTTTTCGCTCTGAGAAAGTCGTGAACCTAACTTTTGATGCACCGTCAGCTGAGGACGCTGGTGGCGCTCCTATTCCAGCGGTCAAGTCATCGCTACCAGCGCCTCTCCACCGTGGTAAGTGAAGACCTTTACAACTTGTTTTCACAAGTTTTGAACCCTAAACGACAAGTTCTGGGTTGTCAACAATGAGCAAGAATCATTCTTTTTTCGATGGAAACGCGGAGGCAGGCTTCTACGTTAAGTGTGAAACACGGAATTGATTCTTGCATTTTATAACCAGAACGCGAGTCTTGATTTTTGTATTTTGAAATTAGAATGCAAGGTTGGCCCTTGCATTTGGAATTTGGAATGCAGGATTAGCCCTTGAGTTTTGAGTTTGCAACGCAGGGCTGGCCCTTGCGTTTTGAATTTGGAACGCAAGGCTGGCCCTGGTGTTTTGAATTTGGAATGCATGGCTAGCCTTTGCATTTTGATTTAGTCCTTTGGACTTTTACTAGTCGTTTTCTTCTTAGCTACTAACTTTTAGCCTTTTGTTTTCTAGTGCTTTTTCCCGATGTATCGCTTTCTCTTGAACATCACTTCGGGTATATAGGTGGCCTAGATGAGGGTCGTCGTTTTTGTGGAGAACATCCACTATTCACCCCTCCCTGTTCGGAGCAGTGTTTCCAAATTCTAGGGTCAAAACTATCCGCTCTTAGGGCTATGGTCACTAATGTGGATATTCATATGTTGGTAGACTATGATCAGTTTGTGAAGTCGACGTTCCTTTTTAGAGACCACATAGAAATGGATGACAAATTTATACATGTGGAGAACTCCAAACTACTGCGAAAAGTCAACAATCATTTTCTCTTCTTGCCAAATATGGGGCGTATGTATTCGATCTCTCATTTTTAGCACATCATGTGGCGCAGAGATCTGCTATGTGACCTAGTCAAGGAAAAGAAAGATGTATCCCTCAGGACCTTTGCCCATCAACGTGTTCATCTTGTAAAGAGTGATGGACATGTGAAGGGTCTGAGACTTGGTAGAATTGAGAAAAAAGATCTCTCTAAGGAGGCAACCATCCCAGCGAACATTTTCATTCGCTAACTCATTGTTGCTCAGGGTTAATTCTCTGCTCAAGCGTTTAGATCTCTTAGTTGGGTGTACTCTAGAGATAGGTGGTGGTGGACTCGCATGGTGAACTTCGTTCTTGAAGATCTCAAGGAATCGTTTGCTAAATCTGGTCTTACAGTTCCCGTGTTGGCCACTCAACATGGAATTGTTCAAAACTATCCAAATTTTTTCGCTACGCTGGAGCGATACAATCCAGATAGCTGCACATTCTTCACACCTATCGGAGAGTTAGGCTTCGCTCTTTATGAGAAGTGTGAAGTATCAAGGCTGCCATTTGGAGAAATGCCCTATAAAGAGTTCATCCCAGGAACCAAAGAGCTCTCCATCTTGAGAGCGGCACATCCTAAAGTTTATACAACTTTTTGGGAGGTTATGTGTCACTTCCATATTTGTGCTCAGCTAACTAGGCTATGCAGAGATGGTGTTATGCAGACTTCTTGGCCAGACTATCTATTCCAAAACTTAGACCGAAAAGTTACAACAGTAACCCGTCTTGCTATGAGCTCTCTTAAAGGCATCAAGGCTCTCATTAAAGCTTCTGATGCTTGCTATATCAATGAGGTTCAGGAGGATACTTTTCCACTATCCACCTAATTTAAGATCTTGCATTACCAAGCCGAGACTCCCATCTCTGACACAACCCTCTTTGCTGACTTTTTAATGGTATGGCTAAAGCGATATGTAGTCCCATCGAAGCCCATCGAATACATCCTGGCTGAGGTAGTATACCCAACTATCCTTTTGGTCCATGAAAGACTAGTGAGTCTCCTTTCTGCAATGGTATGTTGTTTGCAGAATGGCCTGTGGGAGTTGACTTCTGAGTTCCTCATTGTCAGGGAGATAGGCAGGGAAGAGAGTTTGGAAGACCCCTCAACCTCGCGTACCAGTGCTATACACTTATTTGGTGGCCTGGTTTGCCATGCACTGCTCTTCTTTGATAACGGGCGCTTCTTTGGATAGTGGAGCTTTTGTCCCATTTGTACAACGGCTCAACTCAACCCAATGGACGCACGTGTACATAGTCTTGGCTAGGTAGATCCTATCACAAGATATTAACTATCATGTTTTTTACTGTTCTCTCGATTTTAAGGGGATAGAAAAGAAGACCACGAGGTATATGGATATAGGCCCCAAGGGCTTCACATCCCTACGTGAGGGCATTTTCAGATGGCTCCTCACGATTAGAGTTGGTTATCTGGTTCTTTGACAGGGTAAGAAGTGCATCATTGAGCCCTACGTGCCTTCTCAATTCATTCAATAGTTTGGGTATGACTAACTGTATGTTGGAAACCCTAATCTGAAGCTGGCTCAAGTTTGGAATTTATATGAGGGGGCCTGAGCTTGGTATTACTTCATAGCTAGAAATTCCCACGCCAAGTTTACATTGCCCGATCCAACGCCTAACTGCCATACTGCTCTGGAATTTTGCCACTGGTTCTCTAAAGCTTCTCAAATCCCAGAGTACGATATGTATACCTCTTGCTTAAAAGAGATTCGAGAGCTATATGAGTCTAGGAAGGGTTCCAAGAAGACTCACCTGAAAGGGATGGACGAGTATTTATCCTATGAGCAAGCGACATCTGTGGCAGGAGAAGCGGGGAAGCGAGTCCTCACGGCAGAAGAAGCGGGCTAATACGAGAAAAGCACTCGCCAAAGATGGGCTATTGGATCAAGACCCCAACGAGGGGCAAAGCTGATACAAGATGCCATGAAGCTTAAGTAGATTGCGCTTTCGGACAATGAGGAAAAGAAATCTTCCACTCCGTTATCTCCCCAACAACACGAGCCTCAACTACATATCCCTGCTCTAGAAGGCATAGATGGTGAGTGAGAACTGAGTGCTTAGGAATCGGAGTCTATTCCCATGATAGAGTCCCTCACTTTGATATCTCCCGGCCAAGCGTCAAAAGCTGAAGCTGCTCCTAAATCTGCTCAACCAGGTTCGAGAATCTTAAAGGGCCTTATCAAATAGTAGGAAAGCGCGATGAAACAAACGATCACCCTCGTTAGCCTTGGGCATGGTACCTTTTCGGACTTTAAACCTTTCTTAACAGGTTGCTTGAAAAACATTAGGTGTTCGGGCAACACTCGATTGACCACGCATTGCATGGAAAGCGTCCTTCGCTTGGAGGCCTATTTGTAATCTTTAGAAGACTTAATGCATGCTGATTTAGAGTCAGAAATAAAGCGGACTTTTGCTCTTATCCAAGCTACAAAAGCGCATGAACAAGAAGCCCTCTGCAAGAATTTATCTAAGAAAGAGGCACATATTGCGAGCTTGTAGGAGCAACATGATCGAGTACGAGCTAAACTGACCGCTTCTGTTACTACTATTGCTCGATTATAGGCTCAACTTGCTGAGGAGGAGGCGACTGTGAAAAGACTCTACCTTAAGAGTGCAGAGATCAACAATGCTTATGGCAAGGAGATGCAAGCTCTTGAGGAAATACAGAAAGAAACTGCTGCTGCTGCACCCATTGAAGCGGAGCTCAAAAAGGATGCTGCTGAATGAGTTCAAGCAACCTATGAAAAGAAGCTCTCAGATGTTAAGTCCAGGCTTGCATCTATTAAACTGACAAACCCTGATATTTAGCTTCGTTTGTCCTTTTTTAATTTAGTGCTGATTTTTGTATTATTTTTATGATAAGTATTGTCACTCTGTAGCAACTCAACAATTTTGAATGAAAATGATATCATTTTTCCTTCCATTGTTCCTTTTTTGTGTTGTGTTTTAACTTAGAACAATAAAAAGATTGAGAATGCCATAGGTGTAATATTAACTTAGCATAAATTAGAAATTCTCTTTATTATTAAAACAATTCTAGAAAATTTTAATCGTCAGAGGTGTAATGTTAAATTGACGATATACTAGCTGCAGAAGTTTTGAAAGATTTGTTACTCTCAACTTAATGAATTTCGAGTAACCAACTCCTAGTCTAAGTTAGTTTAATTTCTCTCCTTATACTTTGTTGGGGATTAGAAAAAAGGGTCTCATGATCTACGGGTAGTATTTTTTGAGAAATTTCCATTGATTGGCATCATTAGCCTATCATCTTTCTAATTGACGAGACAGTAAGCTCCGTTCGAATAGATTGATTCTATTACGAAGGGTCCTTCCCACTTGGGATTAAATTTTCCTTTGGTCTTGTGCGTCATCACTATAGATGGCCTGACGACGAACACCAGATTGCCTTTCTTGAAGATCCTTTCCTTAACCTTCTTGTTGTAGGCTTTAGAAATTCGAGCTTGATATAACTCGATAGGTTGCTGGGCTTGAAGTCACTTATCATCTAATGTTTCTAGTTCTTGAAGGTGTAGTTGATGCTACTCTTCATCTGTCATCCCAGTTGCAAGGGCAACTCTCAAAGATGAGATCTGAATTTTTAAAGGTAATACGATCTCACACCCATATACCAAAGAAAAGGGGATGGCTTTTGTCGGGTCCTCACCGTTGTGCAGTAAGCCCATAGACATTCGTCCAATTTTTCATCCCAGTCACGTCGACTTTTAGAGACAAATTTTTTGAGAACCTTCACGATGATTTTGTTAAAAGCTTCTGTAAGGCCATTGGTTGGTGGGTAGTATGCCATTGAGGTGACACTTTGGATCCTGAACCTGTCGCAAAATCTCTAAAAACCATGACTAATGAACTGTGTTCCATTATCATGGACTATTCATCTCGGTACGCCAAAGCGGTAGATGACATGATGCTTGATAAACTTGATCACATTTGAAGTCTTGATTTCCTTCAAAGGAAAGGCTTCTGCCCACTTGGAGAAGTAATTGGTTACTACTAATATGAACCGATATCCTTTGAAGGTTGGTGGGGGAGATAGGTCTGAAGATGTCCATTCTTCACATCTCAAATGGCCAAGATACATATGTGAGATGTAAATTTCCAGGTGCTTGGTGAATAAAGTCACCATGAATCTGACATGCATGACACCATTTAGCATAATCAACAACGTTTGTAAACATTTTAGGCTAATATTAACTAATTCTTCAGAGACGATCTCCTAATTTAGCTCCTAGTTGGTGAGCTCCACACATTCTATCATGAGCTTCTTTAAGGGCCTCCTACGCTTCTTTTCTGGAAAGGCAGCAAAGTAATACTTCATCATGCAATTTTTGATACAAAGTTCGAGAAACCGAATCATAATAGAATCGAAGAGCCTTCCGCTTGACGGCGGCCGCTTCCTTGGAATTATCGGGCAGTATCCCATACAAGATGTAATCAATATACAGGAATCGCCAGTCCATTGGTTCGAGCTCAATTAAAGTTGTAGAGGCAATCTCCACTATTATCTCATTTGAGAAGTGTTCTAAAGGAAACTTATGGTTATACAAGTCACGGCCCATAACGAATATTGTTGTAGGCGTGTAAAATTGCCTATAGGTCCCTTAGCTTAGCTCGGCACGATGATTCGACAAATCAACGGACGGTCGAGCGACGAGTCGACGAGGCACGCAAGCAACGGAACACGTTCGCACGCGGAATCAAACCAACGTTTCGGGAATCACCGAGTCATCTAAACAAGAGCGAACTCGGTGATATAACGATCGAATCATGATCAATCCCGGACTCGAACTCAGAAACGGATTAACTGCCATATTTGGAATCAAGTCAATGAGTCGATTCCAGAAACCGAATCAAATCCGAACGACGGAGAACCGGAAGCACCGGAAAACGACAAAATGAACCAACACCCGAGAACTCGGCCTAAACCGAGCCAACCCGGGGTGGCTCAGCCCAAGCCGAGCCACCCCAGGGTGGCTCGGTGGCCGAGCCACCCCAGGGTGGCTCGGCCGCGGACGCGCCACCGCGGGGTGGCACGGGATCCGCCCCGCCACGCGGGGGCCCGACTCCCCCCCCCTCTCTCTTGTGCACAAACGCACAGTGAAGAGAGGCTATAAATAGGGGGGTGGTTGTTCATTTTGGAGGACTTTTGGTTGAACTTCTAAAGAGCCGAAACTCTGCCGGATTGTCATCTCAACTCGGAATTGTGAAGGCTTGAAGCTTGGACCCTCGGATTCAGTTTTCGGCGAGCACCCGCGACAAACAAGGCAGGAGTTCGAAGAAGCTAATCCTCAGATCTACATCGTTCTACTCCGGATCTAAGCTTGGTTCTTAGATCCCGAGATTCGAGCGGTCGTTTCCTTGGCGAAACGATCCCTCCCGGCTATTATCTCCTTGGTGGGATAATACCCGTAATACGTTGTAGATCTGCTTGGATCCAGATCTCACGGTGGTCAACGGTAATCAACCCCGGCGCAGGCAAAGAACCCCACAAAGCGAGCGACCGCAAAACAGGAGCTCGCGATCTGTTCAAAGGAAAGTTGTAATTTTTTGTTTCTTTCTTTATTTCGATCTCCATTGTAACCGGCTCTTATAAAAAGACCGGATATTTGTAAAACGCATAAAGTTGTTTTCAAAGTTTGTAATGGAATCCTCAATGAAGAAGAACACGATTTTCCACGCGAACAATCTGGCGACCACAGTGGGAGCCAACAGCTTCGCTGCCGAAGCTGGAGCGTCGCAGCCGCGGATCTCGATCCCGGTCGTGGAGGAGGTCGAGTACGAATTCGACCAACAGAAGTACGAGGAGTACGTGTCCTCGTCTGGATCTACCTCCTCCCCCAAGTCCAAGAAGTCCCAAAAGCTCTCCTCTAGGAGAAAGGTACGTTGGTGCGATGAAGTTGAAGCCACCAACGACGACCTCACCCCAATCGACGCCGAAGCTGCGTTGAGTGAGGCCCTACCGACCTCAAAGAAGGTCAAATCCGCCATTGAAGGCGTGGTGACTCTCTCCAAGAGAGCCCGCCAGAGGCAGCGTCAACGCCTCGCGAAGCAATTCGCCAAGGCCATGGAGTCCGTTGACGGGGTCCGTTATCATGCGGATCTGAAGAACAAACGAGGCAAACAGCCTCAACAGCAAATGCAGGGTGGTTCCTCTAAACCATCAACTATGGAGTGGGTCCGTGTCAAATGGAATCGCTCGACTTTGGAGGAGCGCATCCGCAAACGCCGCGCGTTATCGGCGCAAGCACGGGCCAAAGCTGAAGAAGCCCGTCGGAAGCTGCAGAAGGAGGTGGTCAAGAAGCCGCCACCAACTCACAAGGTTTGGAGGCCAAAGTCTAAAGCGGTTCAGGCTAAGGAGCAAAACCCGCAGCCTCCAAAGATTCAACACCCGGCAAAGCAACCCAAACATCCGGTGATTGCCGCAACTGCCCTGGGAGATCCCGCAGGACCATCCCAGAAGAGAAAATCTGTTTTGGAGCGACTCGGTCCACTTCCGAAGGAACGAGGTAAAGCTCCAGTTCAAGAACGCTTGGGGCCAATGAAGAAGCCCACAACAATGCAACACGCTGGGGGTAGCCGTAACCCTCAATACTTGGAGAAAACCGCGGCACCCAAGCGCACAACTTTGCGCATAGAAGTGCAAGAGTCCGCTGAAGATTCACGCCCACAAAGGCGTGTTTCGAGGCGTGTGACTCTGGATGGTCCAAAGAAGATAATTATTCCTCAGAAGGAAATGTTGTCATCTGATGACGACAACGTTATACCTGAGAGATCGTGCCAACACACGATAGCTTGCTCCGACCTTCAAACGGACGAGCTGTACTATCGTGCCGGGGGTACGAGTAAAACCAGAAAGAGGAGCCCTCGAAGGCTCGAAACACAATGTCCTTGCTCGAAGCTCATTCGGGCGGTACTGTCGGAATGCAACTGTGTTAAGACAGTCCCCGAAAGAGTATCTGTGTTCGAAAGACTCAGCAATGGAACGCCGAAACCAAAGCATAGGCGCTTCCAACGAAGAAGGAAGATGGTCGAAGACGGTGAGCGTTCAAGGGTCACCGCAAATATGACCAGCACAGGAACATCGGCTCAGGATAACCCCGAGGCGGTTCAAGAAATATCCCGACGTGTAACTCGTCTACAATCCGGGGCTATCATTCGCGCGACGTATGGTAGAATCCGAACGAGAGTACCTTCGGGAGATGAAGAATCAGATGCTGGCTCAGCAGTGGCGTCTGATAACACAGTGTCCAGCGAAGGACAACCCCGCGAGGCGTTTATGATAAGCGCGGAGCAGGTGGCCAAGATGCTTGAAGATGCCATGGCCAAACAACAGGAGACCTTTCAGTTCGAAATGCAAATGGCTATGCAGAACATGAGAGAGATGCATGACCAACAGCTTCAAACATTGAGGAACCAACAAGGTGAACCAAGTCGTCAGAACCAGAACAACCTGGAAGATGAGGACACAAATGAAGCTCGTAATACCAACAACCCTCCCATCAATCCAGGAGGTGGTAACGAGAACGCCAGTGAAGACACAGGTGAAAGCCTAAAAATTAAAAATCTCGAGAGCAAGATCAACACATTGATCTCTGCTCAAGAGACCAAAAAGACGGGCATACCTTGTCCTTACCCAAGAGAGTGGGAATCGATCCCATATCCGACAAAGTTTAGTCTAATCAACTTCACGCCGTTTAATGGGATGGGTTCACCAACTCAGCATTTGATTTATTTCAAATCGCACTTGGGAGTCATCTCGGGTAATGAGCCTCTGATGGTGCGGTCATTCGTTGGCACTCTTCGCGGAGCTGCCTTCGATTGGTATCGTCGCCTCAAGCCAGGAAGCATAAACAGCTGGGACGACATGGAGACCAAATTCCTTGCGAATTTCTTCGACGACGACACTGAAATCTCTATCGGGACATTGCTCGATGAGAAGCAGAAGGACGGAGAATTGGTCGAAGTCTTCGTCAAAAGGTTCCGGAATAAAGCGATGAATTGCCGGGACCCGATCAGCGAGGAGTTCATTCTTCAGACCGGCCACAACAACCTCTCGCTGGATGTTTTGGAAGCAATGGGCACAGCTCCATCCAAGATATGGAAGGACTTGAAGGTCCGAGGCGAGCAAGCTGAGCGATTCCTCAGGAGGAAGAAGGCGGAGAGAGGCCAACCGGCTACAAACCCTCCGAAACAGAACTTCAATCAGAAGGGAAAAGGTAAAGCTCAGGTTAATGCTGTTGATGCTAACCAAACCTTTCAATTGCAACCTCAGCAACAGCAGCAGCAGCAGCAACGAGCTCCACAGCAATCGCAGCCACATTGGCAGCAGCGGTCTCAGAAGCAAAAGTCTTCGGAGCCGAGGTTTCCCAAAGTCTACTCCTTCAAAGATGACGAAGTTCCCGGCATCTTCAAGTACTTGTTGGAGAACAACAAAATCCAGTTGCCGGCGATTGTGGATCATGAAGGAGCCACTAAAGTGACGGACCCGAAGTACTGCGCGTACCACAGAGCGGTCCACCACCCTACAAAGTCCTGCTACCACCTCAAGGACAAGATCCAGGCATTGATCGACGTAGGGGTCATAACTCCGAAACCGGCCAAGAATGTGGGAGCAAATGCGGTGTCAATCAGCTTTGGATCAGTGCCTATAGCTTGGTTTGAGCCGAAGCGCGTCACCAAAGTCGGGATGAAGACGGTGAATGATGATCCACATGGACAGCGCCAAAAGGGACTTGTGCCACACACAGCCCCGAACGGCGAAATCCTTTGGGTTCACCCCGACCTGATTGAAGATGAACAATGGGCCGGATCGTCATCCACGAAGAAATCTAAAGGGAAAGGAAAGTCTTGCTACGGAGTTTCCGCCATCCCAGGGAAAGACGACGAAGGAATCCCAATTTTCCCACTTTCTGAAGATGAACAAGAAGTCTTCACCACCAGAAGCGGGAACCAATACCACTTCAACTATCCGTCACATAATGAACAAGCAGCTAAGCTAGGGGTGACAAAACAGGGACCAGCCAAGACTCTCACAGAGATAGGGGTGATCCCAATTCCCAAACCGGCTGAAGATGTTCGACGACAGCCGGCAGATAAACAGAAAGACAAAGGATCCCAGGAGGTTCAGAACCCGAAGCAGTCTCGCTTCAGTCGTCCAATTGGAGGAGATAAACCGGGAAGTTCGAAAAATCCGCGTGTCTTCGACATCATGGCTCAGCTAGCCAACATTCCAGCAAGGATAACACTTTATGAATTGCTGCGGCTATCTAAGGAAACTAGAGAAGCCTTGCAAGAAGCCCTGGCCGATTCAGAGGTGTTCCTTACTCGAGTCAAACCAGCGCCCGAGGAACTGGAATTGTCAGCCCAATAATGTAATGTGGCAGCCAAGAACAGTCCCTGCATCACCTTTACCAAAGAGGACATGCAGACGAAGAATTCAAATCATGATCGGCCCTTATACTTCGTCGGGTACATTGGCTCCAGCGAAGTTAACCGAATCCAAGTGGATCCGGGTTCCGCTGTGAGTATTATGCCACTTTGACTGATGCACAGCCTTGGCATTCCAGTCAGCAAGTTGGCGTCTACAGGCACAGTCATATACGGATTCAACACCAGCGGGTCAAGACCTTTGGGTAAAATCCGGATAAAGTGCCAAATGGGCGATTTAAAGACGGAGGTCACGTGCTACGTGATTGATGCTGAGACATCCTATAACTTACTATTAGGTCGGCCTTGGATCCATAGTAACGTTATAGTCCCCTCCACTCTACATCAGTGTTTGAAATATGTCGACACTGATGGAAGAGTTAGGACGGTGGTCGCGGATAAGCAGCCATTCAAAGGGTACGAGAACTACTTCACAGATTCTCTCCTTTATGGTAACGAATCCGATACAGAACCATCGGTCCAAGGCACGGACAGCGGAGAAGAAGCTGATTCCGAGGCCGGATTCGATTACAATGGTGGTTTTGTTTTTAATGACATTGTACCCTTTGTAATCAATCTCGACGACGAACAGTCGTCGGATGGCGGTTGTAACTGGCAACTTGCCGAACTTGAAATAAATAATGGTTTAGAGTACTCCTTGTCTTTTGATGATGCGATAAAGGAATTGTACGATAATCCCGAATTATGTATGCCGCTCCGATCGTCGTATGTAACGAAGAAGCGTCTCCAACACTCTTTCGGAACAACTCAGATTATTCCCGCCAAAATAGGGGGACAAAAAGAAGTGATCTTCGGTAAAGGAGAAAATCTTCTGGTGCCAGATCATTTCCTAAGAGAGGATGAAGATGGTGACAAATCTGGTTTACATTTGTCTAAGTACAGTCCAGAAGCGCGCAAGCTCATGGAAAGACAAGGATATGATTTCACACTCGGAGAAGGTCTATACTTCGACCGAGGTTACCGTGTCCCAGTCAAAGCGGCATATGTACCAAAGGGTAAACCGGAGGGCTATTATCGTCACAAAAGGGGCTTAGGCTACGTTTCGTCAGATGACGAATGTGGCTGGCAAATCATAGATCAAATTGCTAACAAGGCTAAGGATGGGTATTTGCCAGATTCTTCAGCTGAAGATTCCGACACAAGTTTGGGAGAAATGTTCAAGACCTTAATGTCGAACATGACTACGGCTGATCCATCTACAATGGAGGACGACGATCAAATGCAAACGTGGGAGGACCCATGGGTTCATCACCTGAACATGCAATATGGTGATAGGTTCGAACAGAGAGAGCCACCCACCGAAGACGAGGTAGTCCAAATCAATATGGGTGATGAAGCCAATCCAAAGCCCATATTCATCAGTGGTAGTCTTCCATCAGATGAGAAGGAGGAATTAATTGCCTTGATCAGAGAGTATATCGACGTCTTCGCCTGGAACTACGAAGACATGCCAGGGCTCGATCCCAATGTGGCAATGCACCGCCTCGACATCAAGCCGGATGCCAAACCTGTCAAGCAACAGCAAAGACGGTTTCGTCCGCAGATCATGGAAGCCATCGAGGCTGAAGTTAAAAAGTTGATCGACTCAGGATTTATTCGGGAAGAACAACATCCAGACTGGTTAGCCAACATCGTTCCAGTCATGAAGAAAAATGGCAAGATCAGGATTTGCATCGATTTCAGGAATCTGAACGAAGCATGTCCAAAAGATGATTTTCCCCTCCCGATCACAGATGTCATTATTGACAATACATGTGGATTCGAAAGAATGTCCTTCATGGACGGCTTTTCGGGGTATAATCAAATCAAGATGCACCCGGATGACGAAAAGCATACGGCATTCAGAACACCCCTCGGTATCTTCTGCTACACGGTGATGCCGTTCGGTCTGAAGAACGCAGGTGCCACATACCAACGAGCAATGACTAAGATTTTCCAGAAACACCTCAGGAAAACAGTTGAATGCTACGTTGATGATTTGGTGGTGAAAAGCCGCAGCAAAGAAGATTACATCAAGGACTTGAGAACAATGTTTGATCTCATGCGGAGTCATCAATTAAAGATGAATCCCACAAAATCCTTCCTCGGAATGTCCAGCGGAAAGTTCCTTGGATTCGTCGTCACCACTAAGGGTATACACATCGACCCAGACAAGGTAAAGGTGATAAATGAATTGCAACCCCCGAAGAATCTAAGGGAACTCAGAGGATTGCAAGGGCGTTTGGCGTATATCCGGAGATTCATTTCAAATCTTTCCGGGAAGTGCCAACCATTTTCGAAGCTAAACAAGAAAGGCGTATCATTTATTTGGGACGATGCTTGCTAGAAGGCATTCGAAGATATCAAGGCATATCTAATGAATCCACCTGTTCTTGTTGCACCAAAATCAGGTAAACCGTTCTTGATTTATATCAAGGCGATGAACCATTCGATAAGTGCTTTATTAGCACAAGACGATGATCATGGTCACGAACAGGCAGTCTATTATCTAAGTCGGACCTTGATAGGCGCCGAGTCTCGATACCCGATGATCGAGAAAGAATGTCTCGCATTGGTGTTTGCGGTACAGAAGATGCGACATTACTTAGTTGGCCAGACGATTTACGTCATTGCCAATGTTAATCCGGTACGAGTGTTCATGACCCAACCAGGTTCGATGAATTGGCGGTTAGCAAAGTGGGCCCTTCTTTTGTCCCAGTATGATCTGCACTTCAAACAGCAGAAGTCGGTCAAAGGACAGGCGATTTGTGATCTTTTGGCGGCAAGCCCGATAACAGATACGGTTGAAGTATACGATGACTTGCCAGATGAAACCCACGAGGTTAATACCACGTCACACCAACAAGTATGGCAGTTATATTTTGATGGTGCCTCGAGAGCAGTCAATAAAGCAGTAACCCCGGGATGTCCTAAGGTCACTTCTGGAGTTGGAGTTGTCTTAGTTTCCCCAGGGAAGCACGTGATGCCTCGAGCTTATTCGCTGACGAGTCCATGCTCTAACAACGTAGCCGAGTATAACGCACTCCTCATAGGACTCAGTTTCGCCAAGGAGCTAGGGGTCGAATATCTCGAAGCCTTTGGGGATTCTCAACTAATTGTCAACCTAGTTCGTGGGGAGTATGAAGTCAGGAACCCAGACCTGATTCCATACCACCAAGAGGCCGTCAGAGTGACAGATTCTTTTGAAGAATTTTACATTGAATACATCCCGCGTCTTCAGAACGCTTATGCAGATGCACTGGTAGCACTAGCAGTATCACTCGCGCAACCGCCCGAAACTGAATTGCTAGTCACAGTAAGATCACACCAACTCTGCGTACCCATATACGATATGGGTATCGAAGAGGAGGACGATAGAAACGTAAACGCCAAAGAGGTGAACTCAACCCAAATCGGGTCCGAGTCCCGAGATTGGCGCTTTCCCATTATTGATTACGTCCAATATGGCATTTTACCAGAGGATGTAAAGGAAAAAGAATCTATCCGCCGAAGAGCACCACGGTTCTTTTACAATACCGAGACCCGTACGCTGTATCGCCGGGGGTACGATGACTTGCTTCTCCGATGCCTTTCGAGCGAAGAAGCGAAAGAAGTTCTTAAGGAAGCACATGAAGGAGAATGCGGTGCGCATCAGCCTGGTCCCAAGCTGTATGATCGAATCAGAAGAATGGGATATTTCTGGCCAACAATGGTTCGTGACGCGATTGAGTACGCTCGAGAATGTCACGCTTGTCAAGTACATGCAAACTATATGCACCAACCACCGGAGCGGTTACACGCGTCAACCACGTCCTGGCCATTCGAGACATGGGGTATGGACATTGTCGGTCCTATCTTTCCTCCTTCAGTAAAAGGTGATCGATTCATCCTCGCTATCACCGACTACTTTTCAAAGTGGGCTGAAGCCATTCCTCTTAAAGAAGTAAAGACGAACAACGTCATCAACTTCATCAAGCATCACGTCATATACCGACATGGCGTGCCGAGGCGGATCATTCATGACAACGGTCCGCAATTCATAAGCAACGCCTTCATCCGGTTCTGTGACAAGTTCAAGATCTAAGATGTTTCGTCAACACCTTATTACCCTGCCGCTAACGGATTAGCTGAGGCTTTCAACAAGACGATCATCAAGATCTTATCAAAACTCGTGAAGACCAATAAACGAGATTGGGATGATAAACTCGGCGAAGCGCTCTGGGCTTATCGTACTACCATACGCACACCTACGGGAGCTACTCCATATTCATTGGTCTACGGATGCGAAGCTGTGCTACCGTTGGAGATTCAAATCCCCTCCCTTAGGATCGCTCTCGCAACGGAGATGACGACCGAAGAACATCATCAAAAACGTCTTGAGGAACTCGAAAGGCTGGACGAAAAGCGCTTAGAGGCTCAACAACACATCGAGTTCTATCAAGCCAGGATGTCCAGGGCTTTTGACAAAAGGGTTCGCCAAAGAAGCTTCAAGGAAGGAGATCTGGTCCTTGCTGCTCGCCGACCAATAATCCTCACCTCCAAGAAGAAAGGTAAATTCGAACCTAAGTGGGAAGGGCCGTTTGTAATAGATACAGTCTATTCAAACGGTGCTTACCGCCTAATTTCTTTAGAGGGTAACAGGCAATTAATGCCAATAAATGGGAAGTTTTTGAAAAAGTACTATCCCTAGTACGTTCAGGACAACTCATTTATCGGGAAGTTCCTTGAAGAATACTACACTTAATATTCTAGAGGATAACCCAATTTTATTTTTACCACCAAAAACCCTCACTGATCAATTTCAATTGACAGTGAGTCCACCGAAAAGGTTCACTCTCAGTTCGGAGTCCCCTTTCGATGAACGAAAGAACTCCATTTCTTTTCTCTTGGGGTCAACCTTTTTATGGTTGTAACTGAAGTTGAAATTTCTCTTCGATAAACGAAGAACTCATCTTTCGATCTGATAACCAATCCTATAAAAGGAAAGTTTGTCAGTATCTTCCAGATTCTCGGAGTGGAGATCCCACTTCTAGTTTCCTTCTTGCACTGGAAATAGAATATAAAATTCTTCCTTTTCAGAATCAAGGAATAGAATATAAAATTCTTCCTTCCTTGTTCGGGGAATAGAATATAAAATTCTTCCTTCCCCACACCAACTCTTTTTCCAAGGTTTACCAATTTAGGATTCATCCTAGGTATTTTATCTCGAAAACCTAAGCAGGGATAAGTCTGCGCCTAACACGTGCTGCCGGTTTAGTCCTTTTCCGATTGAAAAAGACACCAGAGTTCGATTCTGGGGTATTTTATCCTGAAACCTAAGTAAGGATAAGTCCGCACCTAACACGCGCGGCCGGTTAGTTCTTAACCGTTAAAAAGAACACCCATCTGCATATTCAACGTTGTGGCAGGTTGTTATTAATAACACCGAAATCCATGCCTCACACGCATGGGGAATTTTATCCTGAATCTTAAGAAGGGATATGTCGACGCCTAACACGCGTCGCCGGTTTGGTCTTTATCCGTAGAAAAAGATACCAGAGCCTGACTCTGGGGTCCTTTGTCCCAAAGCCTAAATAGGGATAAGCCAACGTCTAATACACGTTGCTGGGTAGCCTATTCCCATAACAATGGCAAAGCCTACATATTCAAAGTTGTAGCACAAAGTCTAAGGGAGTTCATTCTTTTAGCGCAACGTCACATGTGGAACGGATTAAAACAATCCGCATGTAAGCCCGACTCAAACGGTAGTCGGTAAGAGCACATCAAATCTGTTAAAGGCTGAGGATTTGCCAAAAATCCTAAGTCAACGTCTCATACACGTTGCTGTTTAGTCTTTTCACAGGAGAAAGACGAAGTCTACGTATTCAATATCGTAGCACTAAAAGAGTTAACTCTTTTAGCTTAACGTCACGTGCGGAACGGATTTAGATAATCCGCATGCTAGCCCGACTCAAACGGTAGTCGGTAAAGGCTAATCAAATCCGTTAGAGGCTGGGGGTTAGCCAAAAATCCTAAAGTTAACACCTAATACGTGTTGCCGGGTAGCCTATTCCCGTAATAATGGCGAAGTCTATGTATTCGACATCATAGCACGAAGTCTCAGAGAATTCAATCTCTGAGCGCAACGTTACATGCGAGCGGATTTAAACAAATCGCGTGCTAGCCCGACTCAAACGGTAGTCGGTAAAGGCTAACCAAATCCGTTGATGGCTGAGGGTTTGCCAAAAATCCTATGTATATTGTGGTCAATCATTTCAAACGGAATGACGAATCATAATAAAGATAAAAAGGAAATTCACTAAAAGAGTCAAAAGTCAAATCACTCAGTAAACAAAATCAAACATCAAGCCCGTGGCTAAAAATCTGCTGACTGAACTTAGACAGCTTATCATCATAAGCTTGGCTAAGCTCAGCCCTAATGGACTCCTCAGTGGCGGTCGAAGTCTTCGCAGCAGTCTCTTCTGTCTCGGATAGCTTCTGCTTCAAGGACTTCAACTCATCAGACAAAGCCGTGCAGGTCTGCTGGTCCTGTGTCTTCGTCATCTGAAGAACATCAAAAGTCTCCTCCTTTTCACGGAGTGCTCTTCTGAGCTGGTCTATCTCGGTCGCACAGGAAATGAGAGAAGAATCGAGCTCGGCAAGAGAAGATAACCTGGTAGCAAGGCCGGTCTCAACTCGAGCTACTCGGTCTCGCTGCACCTGAACCTCAAGATCAGCAAGAAGCTGAGTCTCGCGCAATGACTGTAAACGAGTATCCAGCTCAGCAGTAATGAAAGAAGAAGCACCGGTATCTCGAAGCTCACGAAACATCTGAAGCTCACGCTCTAAGCAGTCGAGATCGTCAACTATGGCCTTCGCCAAATCTGGGTATCCTGCCTCCCTTATCAAATTGATTCTGGAATTAAGGAGAGGTTTGAACTGGTGAAGGGAAAGTCCGCTGTGGAAGAGCTTGCCAATCATAGCCTTCACAAAGAAGAAGAAGGAGCGAACTTCTAGACAGATAACGATCTTGTCGGGATCGTCGTCAGATAACAACCCCTTCACTAGGTTATGAAGACGAGAAGAACGCCCTGCACAAAAAAGAGGAGAAGTCCGTCAAAAGTCTTAATAAGAAAAAGGAATAACACTCTTCAATAAATTAACTTATACCTTCTTCCCCTTGAGCCGCTGGGGGTAGTGGAGGTGTAACGGCTGTAGGTGCATCAACTGGTGTAATTGGTCTCACAGCCGGCTCAACAGGGTCTTTCTCAACAAAAGCTCCTGCCAGATTCAAAACGGAATTCGCAGAGGCGTTACATTATAGTTGCATTAGTCAAGATTGGCTAGTCCTATAAGTAACTCAGAAAGAAGCACATACCTTCAAAGGAACCATCCTCAGGATTTTCAGCGAAGGCGGGCTCAGAAAACATATCCCCAGGTAACTGGTCATTGATCTGAGGAGAGCTATATATGTAGCGCATCATAGGAGTGTCCGCAAACAAGCTTCCCTCGTCGAAGTCATCGATGGAGAAATCTGATATAAAAGAATATCAGTGCCAAAGAAGAGTGAAGAGACTACAACTAATGGAAATGAGTTACCTCTCACGGGTGCATCAGCCTCTTCATTTCCAGGATTCGCCTCCTGCAAATTATCTGAAGAAGCAAGAAGTAGAGGACAGTTAGAAGATACACAAATTCATTCGTGTATTATCTAAAGAAATACGGTGTCAGTGTTAGATGTACCTGGATTCACGGAATCGGGTCCTACATTGATCTCCTCTCTAATGTCAACAACCCCTGTAGGCCTCTCTACAGGGGGTGGTGGGTCAGACTCATCGGGAGATACGGGAATAGGATCGGGACTCATCTCATTCTCCCCACGCGCTCCTATATGGAGGTGGAAAAGTATAAGTCAATGTGCTGAATAACCAAGGGAATGGTTTTCAGGATAGATGTTACCTCTATCACTAGCAGGATCGTCACCAGCAAAGTCCATATCTGAGGCTCGGGAAGCTGCACGCGGCTTACGGGCTAATCTCTTCCGCCTAGCAGTGGGGATCGAAGGTCTCGCCTGAGGAGGAGGATGAAACTCTTCATCATGATCAACTGTGGTCCCTGAAACGTCAAACCATAGTCAGTTTCAATATTTCTAGAAGATAAAGGGAAAAGTTGAATCGCAAACCTCGCTCAGAAGAGTCATCATAATCTTCGGGATCCCCGCCTGAAGCCTCGTCTGTGGAATGGAATGTCCTATGGCCCTCTTCATCAATTCGGCGAGTCTTGTTCCGCGCCCTCTGTGCTCGAGCGTTCTCCCGAATCCTAAGAGAATCAATCCGAGAAGCCTTCTCAGCCTCTATCTCTGCAATCGGCTTCACGGGGACAGTCTTGTTAGCTGCTAGTAACCACTTGCAGCTCAAGAAAGTGAGGTTCAACTGCCGATCAATACTCGGGAGGCTGAACTTAGCACCAGTACAGCCAGTCACGGTCCACAACCATGCACGGAGACCGTCTACCAAACCACTATGGGTCCGAAGCTGCTGACGAGGATTCCCGATGTAGAGCTGATCATAGCCAAACTGGCGAGCGAATCGGCAGGGTAGATACGGCTCTATGAAGCACTGATCCCTCACCCGAAAAGTCAGATAGCCAGGCCTGATGTTCACCAGCCAGTTGAAGCAGCCAATGTCTAAGTGAGTCCGATACTCTCTCGGTCTCTCATCGTCTATCAAGCACTCGCCGTACCGGCCGGAGAACTGCGGAAAACAAGTGGAGAATGCCCAACACTTGTGGACCTGCAGCTGCTGTCTGACATCAGAAAATCCTCGGCCCTCCCACCTGCCATTCTCAAGCAACTGTAGCAGGGGAACAGAGTGATCTGGGGCGTTCGGCACCGACATCATATCCGAGCGGTGGAGGACGAACCAGGCCATCAGATAAGCGTACGGAAGCTCCACCTTAAGAGTGGGGATCTGACCTGGCAAATCGGTCTCCTTCCGTGTGAAGGCACTAGAAAGCTGTCGAAGTCCTCGGTGAATGTCAGCTACCATCACCGGAAGAAGTGAAAGCTCTTTCTTATAAGCAAGCTGAACGGCCGGGTAGAGCACCTCTAAAGGCAATGCATCACCAGACTGGGAAGCCACCCTCAGGACTGCTAGTGGTGTAGGAGTGAGCATCAATCTTCTTCAACAAACTGTTCACCTCTGAGGGAGTAAGTGGGGCCAACTCACAAATAGCCTCGCCAGAACTGTTCTCCAGGTTCT
Organism: Asparagus kiusianus; assembly: GCA_022839385.1. NCBI lineage: Eukaryota > Viridiplantae > Streptophyta > Magnoliopsida > Asparagales > Asparagaceae > Asparagus > Asparagus kiusianus. Next base: position 62,312 of record BQKN01066400.1, read on the forward strand.
TGAATAAATAGTTCGCAAACTGCTTCAGACTCACGGAGGCCTTGGTCCTTTTCGCTAAAGGCTCAGACTGTGCCAAAGCAATGTGATAATGACAAGTGAGATCCCATAGAGTCTCATAGCGATCAGGCATGCGATCCTTCAACTGGTCCAATTCACGATTAGAGGGAAAGTACTCCTGGTATAACATCTGTCCCATGGGCAAGCCAGAAATCCGGTGCATCTCGTGAAGAGCCAAGCCCAACTCCCCCTGCCTGGTCAGAAAAGTGTTCGAGTCTGGATTATATAGCTCGAACAAAGCACAAAAATATCTCAAACTGACAGGCAAGCCATACATGGTGGCACGAACGGCTGCATACAAACCGCAAGCGTGCAACTCCTCGCCCCATCGGCTCAAGACGTATGTCGTCATGCGACTCCACCAAGACTTGTCCGAAGAGTGGACCCAACCATAAATCCTGTGACGAGTCGCAGGCATCTCCCGTCCTAGGGCAGCGAGGCGATTCCTCAAGGTCAAAGCAGTGGCAAGAAGCTCGTTACGTGGCGGTGCATCTAGTCCCAACACTCCGGGATGTAATCCGGTGATGTGACTCCTGCTCGAGCCAGGAGCTGCCTGATGGGTGATATAGCCGCAATGGACGCTCTCATGATCCTCCGTCAAGCGCCACGACATCTCCCGTGTCATAGCCTGACGCCTGAACTCAGTCAATGAGCGATGCCGAGGAATCTCCGGCAAGTATATGAAGCCACTGCCGGTCTTGTGGAGACACTGCTTAGCGTCAATGAATACGGCTTCTGGGTCATCGACGGAATC
>BQKN01066400.1:68884-85021 GCA_022839385.1 Asparagus kiusianus
CGGTGGTCAACGGTAATCAACCCCGGCGCAGGCAAAGAACCCCACAAAGCGAGCGACCGCAAAACAGGAGCTCGCGATCTGTTCAAAGGAAAGTTGTAATTTTTTTGTTTCTTTCTTTATTTCGATCTCCATTGTAACCGGCTCTTATAAAAAGACCGGATATTTGTAAAACACATAAAGTTGTTTTCAAAGTTTGTAATGGAATCCTCAATGAAGAAGAACACGATTTTCCACGCGAACAATTGTTGTTTTAGCCTTTGGCGGCAATGCCAATGAAGTTTCCGGTGAGGCTAAAGTGTTCGCATATGCATTCTGGACTCGTGGGATGTATACAATGAAGAAGCCGTCAAACTTCTGGGCTAGCTCTAGCATGGCGAAGTGGTATGGGACTAAGTCCTCATTTCGTACTTCATATTCTCCTCGGACTTGATTCACGATGAGCTGAGAAATCACCATAAGCCTCGAGATATCGAATGTTGAGTTCCTCGACTAACTGCATCCTTAATAGCAAAGCGTTATACTCCGCTACATTGTTGGTGCATGGCTCGATTAAGGAGAAACCTCTTAGGATTACATGACCACTTGGGGATAGAAGTATCACCCCCACACTAGCGGTGATTCCTCCATTAGGGTTTGCTCTAGATGCACCGTCAAATAACAATTTTCATACTTGCATGATTTCTTGGGTTATACATACTTTAGCAACTTCATCTGATAAGTCTTCATATAGTTTGGAAGAATCATATACAGGATGATCAGCTAAGAAATTCACCAGAGCTTGGCCCTTAATAGACTTCTGTGGCATGAATTGTATGGAATATTGTGATAGAAGAATCGTCCATTTTGCGAGATGATAGTTTAGCGAAGAAGGTTTTGTCATGAGTACTTTCAAAGGATTTACTTTAGAGATAACGTAGATTGTTTGTCTAACCAAATAGTGTCGCATCTTCTGAACGACGAATACTAAGGCAAGATACTCTTTCTCTACCGAATTGTATCGGTGTTCACCTCCAATCATGGTTCTATTGAGGTAGTAGATTGCCCGCTCATGTCTTTGGTCATTGTTCTGGTCTAGCAAAGCTCCAAGAGAGTGATCCATGTCTCTCACATATAATAAGAATGGTTTTCATGATATTGGGGCCATAAGGATAGGTGGTTGTGTGATGTATCTCTTGATCTCCTTAAATGCTTTTTGGCAGTCTTCATCCCAAATGAATGAGACTCCTTTCTTCATTAATTTGGAGAAGGGTTGGCAGCGTCTCGAGAGGTTTGATATGAATCTCCAGATATAAGTCAATCTGCCTTGTAAGCCTCTGAGCTCTTTGATGTTTCTTGGAGGTGTTTGCATCAGAAATATGTTTATTTGTGGAATTCGTTATAAATTGTTTACCAAATTATAGATTCAAAAGAGTGAGCCTTTTTATAAGACTTCTTTACACAAATAATATAAAAAAGAAGACTTTCCAGAAACACACGCAGAGATCATTTATCGGTCGCTGTTTGCATGGGATCTTTGCCTGTATCGGTGATGCGTTAGCTCGTGGACCACCTATTCACAGATTTGGTTGATCATGAAGAAGGCTCAGTGTTCTTTGTTTTAACGAGGAAACTTAGAACAAAAGTAAATAACGTCAACAATGTGAGATCACTACTCTTCTCAAGATCAAAACAACGATTTGATCTTAAGGGAAGGGGTAAAGGCCTGCAGATCTCTCAAAATCTTCTCTTTATGCTGAAGTTCACCAAGATCTCCTCTCTCTCTCTCTCTCTCTCTCTCTCTCTCTCTCTCTCTCTCTCTCTAAAATTCGTGGCTCTTTGCTCTGGAATTCGTCAGTACTTTGCCAAAAGGTCAGATCTCCCCATTCTCGTGCATATGGATGCTATGGGGTATTTATAGGCTTCAGGCGTCGTGTTTGTGGATAAGAATCCATGATTTGGATGTATCTACAGCTAATAACCACTTTCTCACATTTAAGGATACTCCCAAGGCAGTTAGAAAGCCACTGGACAGCATGAATCCCAAAAAATCCATCAGAAAAGGTGTCGGGGCAATCTAACTAGGTGAGACACATTATTGTGTCTCGCAGGTGAGACACACTGATGCGTGTCTCATTTTGCGTTTCGTCGATTTGCGCGTTTTGTCGCTTCTTCATTCTGTCTTTTCGCGCGTTCCTTTGCTTCCTTTTAGCATCGGATGATCTTCTTTGACTCAGATGATTATATTAACCATATCCTCTTTGTCTTGAGTTGTATCTAGAAACTTATAGGTATTTTTTGACGCCCAAAGTTGACTTGGTCAAATAGTTCAGGTGAGGTTCAATCAGTTCAGGTAGACTTCAGAACATGCTGCGAAGAATGGGTCATAACTTTCAAACCTCAAGTCAGAATTGGACGAATTATATATGAAAATCGTGTATTTTTTGAGACAGAGCTATCTAAACCAACCATAGTTTGGTTTTTTATGTCCATTTTGCCAAATTCTCTCTTGTTTGAAAGATATTAGCATTTTTTGTCAGTTTTGAGCTTTTTTGCAATCTATAGGTAATTTTTACTGCCTACAGGAGGTCGTATTTCTGGGATGGCACGAAGCTGTTCAAGATCGAGGGAAACTCCTTTAGACATGACTATGAATCCTAAAATTTTACCACTAGACAGCCCCATGAATGATTTAGTTGGGTTCATCTTCAGTTGATGTGCTCACATGATGTCAAACATCATCTTTAGATCTGCAAGATGATCACCTTTGTTTTAGCTCTTCACTGCAATATCATCTACGTAACACTCAATCTTCTTATGTAGATGTTCATGGAAGATTATATTTATTGCATGCTGATAGGTTGCACCAGCGTTCTTCAATCCCAAGGGCATCACTGTATAACAATACACTCCCAATGGTGTTCTAAAGGCGGTATGCTTTTTATCTTTAGGGTACATTTTGATCTGGTTATATCCTAAAACCCGTCCATAAAAGACATCCTCTCATACCAACAAGTATTGTTGATCATGACATCTATGATGGGGAGTGAAAATTCATCTTTCGGACATGCAGCATTCAAGTCACGAAAGTCAATGCAAATTCGAACCTTCCCATTTTTCTTAGGCACGGGGATAATGTTAGTCATCCAGTCAGGGTGTTATTCCTTTCTGATAAAGCCCGAGTCGATAAGCTTTTTGACTTCTGACTCAATCGTCTCCATGATCTCTGGATGGAATCAACGTTGTTGTTGCTTAACGGGCTTCGCATCCGGGTCGATGTTAAGATGATGCATGACTATTTTAAGATCAAGGCCAAGCATGTATTCATAATCCAAGAGAATATATCTATTTATTCTCTGATGAGAGATATGAGGTCTTCTTTCTTTGATGGTGATAAGCTCTCGCTTATGAAGTTTGGTTTGGGATTGATTTCATCCCCCATGTTGACTTGGATTACCTTATCTTCTGTGGGCGGCTCGTGTTGTTCGAAGCGCATATCCCATAAGATGTTAAGGTATTTGATCCAAGGATTGTTGGTTGATTCAATTAATTCCTCCATCTCCTCTGCATCTTCATCTGGATGACTAGCCAAAATCATGTATATAGACATGTTTTTAAAGAATGTTCTGATGCTTACATCGGATTCCCATAATGATGTTCCGGATGAATGGTCTTACCATAGATAGTCATCAGCTTCATTTTTTGAAAGGCGAGGGGTTGAAACATAACCTAACCCTCTTCCAGTTTGTTGATAATAATCAGGAGATTTTCCATCTGGAGTGAAAGATCGAATTTGTGCACGTCTTCCTTTCCCAAAGTTTAAACCTTTATGTTTATCAAAGTCATAAATCATTCTTCTCATCAAGTGGATGGAATTAGGTTCATGATAAAGGAATTGCGGGATCCCATGGTCCTCATCTGAACTTTCCCGTTTGGGTGACTCAGAATTGACTTTACCGAAATAGATTAGCTTTTGGCCTTTCTTTTTAGACGGGACCATGAAGAAGGCTTTCTACACATCTTCCATCTCTTCGAATATAGTGAAGGATGATTTGAGTGGAAAATCTAGTGATGCCTTGGCATACAGTGTATGTCAGGGTTCTGTACCTGCATCTGTATTAGTCTCTATCTTCTCGCATTCAAAGGATACATCAGACAAGTAAGCCAAATTAAAATCTTCATTAATATATCACTCGCCCTCACTCGGTACATCATTATTATTGAGCTCATTCTTCCTCATTACATTCAAATTTAACTCCCACGGACACTCTTCCTCAGGCTCAGGCTCGATGTCTGCTTCATTGCTACTGTGGGCGACTTCCTTTGGCTGCTCTAGCTCCTGGGAGTCTAGATAGAAGATTGAGTCGGTATGAAAATTCTCCACACCTCTGAAAGGTCGCTTTTCTATGATTAGGGTTTTAACTTCTCCCTCATCATCAGCATATTTTATTATTTGATGAAGGGTAGACGGGACGATACGATTCGCATGAATCTAAGGGTGTCCTAATAATAGATTGTAGGATATGTCCACATCTACGATATAACAAGTCACCTCTGACTTGAGATCTCCAATTTGACACCTAAGTTTGATTTTACCTAAGGGTCGAGTGCTGTTGGTGTTGAAGCCGAAGATCGTAGTCTGGGTAGAGCTCAGCCAGTGCAGGGGAATCCCTAGGACTTGCATGACCCGGTATGGCATGATGCTGAGTGTGGAACCTAGATTAACCTAGACATGGCTGATCTTAGAAGATCTGATATACTCAGTGTAGTACAGTGACCTGTCATTCTTCTGCTTGATTTGCATATCTTTTTGCGTGAATGATATGCATGGTAAACTTTTTACAGTTTGCAAGCATTGTGCACAAGAAGGCCCTTCAGTAACTTTTGAGACTACATGAACTTGTATAATAAAACTCTCTGTATCTGTTAAAACTTCAATCAGAGCTTCCTTCGTGGTCTTAGACAGCTGCAAGAGCTCATACAGAGTGATCCTAGCCAGAATATTAGCGAACTGTGCTTTAACATTGAAACGAAAGGGAGTGTTTGATCCTCTAGCTTCTTGAAGAAGATTTTTATTATAGCAGAGCTCATTCTATTTCCCTTTGTCTGCGGGCTTCTTAGGGGCATAATCCCTAGCTTCTTCAACATGTTCTTTTGCTCCTTGACTAACTTGATCATACTTTTTCAAGTATGTCTTCCCTGATCTGGTGCATGTTCTAAGGTTTGCTTCTTGGTCGGCGACAAGGACGGTCCTCTCCTCTTCTGAGTCAGTGAGGGGGACCAAATGTATATCATCTTCATTTGGAGAGGGGCTAATCATGTTAGATGTTCTAGCCTTACCTCTCTTTTTCTTTGCTGATGTGCTTGCCCATTGTTGGTCTTCAAGCAAGTCGGGATGGACCCAAATTATCTCCCCTTTCAGAGTGGTAAGGGGTACCAACCCTTTCTCTTTCTGACTATGTAGGTTAATATTCCTCAGGTTTAGTTCTCCCTTGGGGATAGGGATGACACCGTTAGGAGTTGCATTAGGTGGAAAGTCTCTGAATTGGACCGATATCACATTGGTAGAAATAGTATTATGTTCTGGCTTTAACTTGAGCACATCGGCATCGACCAATGCTTGCAAGATATCCTTAAAGATGTAGCATTTCTTTGTTGGATGACCAAGCATTCTATGATAGCAATAGTAGTTGTGATTGTTTACTTTTCCTACCTCTTTCGGTCTCTTTATTTTAGGGAGCTTCAGCTTATTGTTTTTTCAAAGTAGCTAGAATAGAGTGTCCACATGGTCCTCTTTGAAAGAGTACTGTTTGGGTGCTCTTCGTTGACTCGATCCCTTGCCCTGCTAAGCAAGTGGCGCTTGAGTATTGGTATCAGTGGCCAGGGTATCCTTTCCCTTTGCTCGGAGAGCGTTGCCTTGATTGCGTTACGCCGGTTGCTTCTGTTTATTGGTCTCTTTCGCTTTGACCCAGGAAATAATCTCTTCTGCCTACTCTCCTTGGGAGACTAGCTGTTTCTAAGATTGACATTCCATGACCCCCATTTAAGCAAGAGATGGGTTTGTAAATTATGCTGATAGGTTTCCACTAGAGTAGATTGTGTCATGCTCAACGGATATCGCAAAGCCATGCTTCGGAATCTCTCGACAAAGGCTTTGATAGACTGTCCCTTCCTTTGTTTGGTAGCAAGAAGAGTAGGGACAGAGACTTCGGTGTTATCTTCGAAGAACCTGGCCAAGAACAGTCTTTCTAGATCTACCCACTTCTGAATAGATCCAGCCGGCAGTTTCATGAACCATTCAAAGGCAACTCCCTTGAGGGTGCCAATGAACAAACGAGTCAATATGACATCGTTTTCTATCACATCTCTAGTCTATGACTTAAAATAGTAGATTAGTTTGGTGATCGTATGCCATCAAAATCTTGCAGAGTTGAAGCTTTAAATCTCAGTGGATAGGGAGCTGCATCCCATTCAGCGGGATAAGGCCTCATAACTCCTTATTGAAGCTCATTTCTATTGGTAATGGAATTGAAGCAGGTTTCTAATTCTTCCATCTTGGCCGATTGAGGATTCTGCTTATTCTCAGCTTCTTTCTCTTGTTCACAGGAAGATTCTACATGATGAGTTTCTTGTTCAGCAGTCTCATTCACTTTTTGTTTTCCTTTCGCTATGGACAATCCTCCTTTCTAGGATGATTCCTGCCAAGATTGTGACTCAGCTTTCTGAGAATTGGTCCTATCCGCAACGATCTGAGCCATCAGATCTCGAAGTTGATTGATGGTTTCCTGCTGTGCTCGGAGCATGGCTTGCTGCTCATCAAGCCTTTTTGTGAGATCTTCAGGATTTTCCGCCATGTAGGCGAAGCTCTTATGTCCCACGAAAGAACTTGATAATTAAGAATTCACGATGGCTGAATGTTTATCATCGGAATTGGTTTCTCTGGCTAATCTCTGATAGTTTATAAGGGGAATGGCTCCTATTCGCATCCGAGTGCGTTGGTAGATTCCTTCAAACTCATTCTTGATTTCTCTGATGCACGAAGAACGATATGTCTATGATTTATCAGAACTAGGGACTAACGACTTCCCTCTTTCGATCACATTGATAGTGACTTCAAGATACTTGGCCTCTAAAGATTTCTTCTTGTATTGACGTCATCGCTTGTTTGGTCAAGCAATGTTCGTCAATCGATCAAACACCAACCGTCTAGGCATAGAAGCACAACATTGGTATTTCGAGAGGACCGATGAAATAAGTCACTCACACTAACATGAATGAGTGGCTTGTTGCACCAGCCTTTCTCTCGATAAAAGTTTCCTTAAATCGGAGACTTAAGGAGAACTACCCACTGAGCGTGAGGTTGGAGCTAGAACCCCCTATCCACCAGTAGACGGTATTGGCTATTGGTGAACATGAATCTTTAATCCATGTTGATTCTTTTGAACATGACGAATCACATCGTGTTTCATAGAAGGAACGTGTGGGTCATATTTTGTAGGTGAAACGCTTCCTTGAGGGTCATGTTTTGGTTGATCAATGTAGTTCTGAGATCTGTGTTTTGATTCTGGAACGTCCTTCTGAGAGTCGTGTTCAGTTTGGGAAATGCTTCCTTGAGGGTAGCGTTTTGATGTTGGAATGCGCCTCTGAGGACCGCATTTTGATATTAGAATGCTCCCTTGAAGGTTGCATTTTGGTTGCGGAACACTACTTTGAGGGTTGCGTTTTGGTTGTAAGACACCCCTTTGAGGGTTGCATTTTAATTGGATCACGCGAGGCTTATACTTGGGCTCATCAATGTGAGACTTGTGCTCTAAAGTAGAAACATGAGGCTCGTGTTGAGGCTCACAAATGTGGAGCTCGCATTGATCAAAAGATTGGCTTTCTCGGAGTTGTGCTCGTTGTATGGATCTTCTCCTTCGTCGAGCGGCGTTCTTCGTAGCCTGCCTTAAGGCTTTTGAAGCAACTTCACTAACTGTACTGATCAGCTTTGCCACCGTAATAGGCCTTTTGTGACCTGATACCCATTGTTTTTGCACGGGTATAGGATCTTCAACTCGACTGATAAGTTTGGCTGAAGCTGAGCCTACTCCTCCAGAGGAGAGGCTGTCCGAGCAATCTATGCCAAAGGAAAGGCCTTCCTTTGGTGATTCAGCTACAATTGGAGCTTTAGTCTCTTTAGAGACTTTGTAAAATTTGTGTATAGCCTTGGGGCTAAGGGATCCGGAGGAGAGTGCCTCCTCATACTTGGCTTGATCAAACTCCATAACAAGAGTTTCGATCGTAGTTCCAGCGAGGTTGACGTCAGATTACGCCACCACTTCTTCATCAGTGAAGTTCGTCCATAGCAGAGTCGCCATCTTTTATTATGGAAAATTTAAAGAAGAAATAAGAATCAAATTTGTATATATCTCTCTAACTGACTTAGAAAAGAATGAATATAATCTCTCACTATAATCTCTCTCTAACTGATTTAGAAAAAAGAAATTACAACTCCTCTATATAGGTATCTCGATTTACAAAAGAAGGAAGGAATCAGCGGAGATCCTTTCCTTTGTTTAAAATTGAGTTCTTCTAGGTGTCGATGGGAGTTTGAATCTTGTATCTTGTTGACGATCCGAATGCTTCGTCTCGTGGAACTTGGTCGATTCCTCTTGATGGGAAGAACTTACAATGCAAGTTTAAAACTCTTAACGAGTTTAGGAACTCTAAACGAGTTAAAGAACTCAGAACGAGTTTAGAACTCTATAAAAAAGTTGATTTGATCTAATCAAAATCTTTTTACTGCCAAGGAAAAAGCTCCAAGAACAACTCTTGAAGATGTTCCAAACTCTCTAAGATCCAAAGCCAAAGATGCCTTCTTCAAAGATCCCAAAATCCAACCAAAAGATCCAGCCTGAACTCAGTTGAGTTTTCTGCTATTTATAAGGGTTTTATAGGTGTAACTAACCCCTAAAATCGCTCCTTAGTTGGGTTGTGATCCCCTAAGATCATGTAAAACGGTTTTTGAAACTGTTCCACTCGTGTTTGAACGAGTTAAACGCAAAATTTATGTTCTGAGCACGAACTCTGTGTCTTGGACCTGGAACGTGAGTTAGGCTCTGCATTTGAGGCTAAAAATATAATAGTGAGCCCTACGTTTTGTTGCTTACAATGCAGAAGTGAGCTATGTGTTTTGTTCTTAGAACGTAGAGGTGAGCTATGCATTATGAGTTGAAGAGACCATTTATTTGTAGTCTCTTCAGTTAGAGTGTTGCAAAGATTATCGAATTGTAATCTTCTCCTTGGCTCCTTAAAATACAAGAGTCATCAGTTGTAACTTCTGTTGATGATTGTAAAGGTCATCGAATCAAAACTTCCATCGGTTGTTGTGAAGGTCGTTGAATTGTAACCTTCGTTGATTGTCGTGAAAGTCTCTAAATTGTATCCCTCTGGAAGTTATTGAATTGAAACTTCCATTATCAATGCTTGATAGGGGTTAACTATCTGTAGTAATTTTTAGTCAGCTTACAGATATAAAAGACTACCAATCATTCCCCAGTATCTCTTTTCATCAAAGGATACTCTTATCTCATCTTTTGTAAGCTTTGTAGATGAGCACATCAGGGTTGATGGTGCTTTCAAATTGTCCATCTCGAAGCATTTGAGAATTTCTTTTACACACTTCTCCTATGAGATAAGCACTCCATCTTTCATGTACTTCACTTAGGACCCTAGAAAATATTTCAAGTTTCCCATCATGGTCATCTTAAACTCATCCTACATCAACTTTTCAAGTTTATGACAATGATCCTTATTAGTATATTCAAAAATAATGTCATCAATATATACTTATATAATAAGAATATCTTTACTAACAATTTGAATAAATAAGGTATTGTAAACAAACACCTTTTCAAAATTTTGTTTAAGTAAATAGGAAGTTAGATGGTCATACCAAGCTCAAGATGATTGTTTAAGACTATACGAAGCTTTGTCTAACGTACATACAGTGAAAAGCATGACCAAATAAAACCTAGAGATTGTTCTACAGAGACATATTTGTTTGATAGAGCTTGAAACCTTCATAATAAGAAAAAGTAAATAAAATTCTAATGGCTTCAAGTCTAGCAACCGAAGTAAAAGTTTCATCAAAATGGATCCTTTTTATTTGATTGTAACATTTAGCAATAAATTAGGCCTTATTTCTCGCAATATTACTTTTTTCATCCAACTTATTTTTAAATACCCATTTAGTTCTAGCAATTGGGTGATTTTGGAGCTAAATTTTAAACTTTATTTCTATTAATTGATTAAGTATTTTTACATAACATTAATCCAATTTTTATCATTCATAGCTTCATTCACATTCTTAGGTTCACAGAATTTCCCAAGAATAATGGTTGGCTTTTACCTTCACCTACCTTTGATGTTGACATGGAGCAATAGCAATCATTCAAATTAATAGGTGGCTGATGATTTCTTTTCATATGATATCTAGTTGCAAAATTTTATTGATTGTTTGAATTTGATATATTTTTATCAGCATTTGAAGCTTTGAAAATTGTCACCTCATTCTTGCCCCCATGTTTTTTTAAAAGTTTTCTTCTCATTCTCCTCTTGTATCTCTTTTTCTTCAACCAAATAAATTAGATTTGTCACAAGAGGGACATCTTCATTATCAACCAAAACACTAGAAGTGTGAGTTTCATCAAATTTAATATGAATAGACTCTTCAAGAATTTTAGTTCTTTTATTGTAGACTCTATAAGGTTTGCTACTTGAAGAGTATCCCAAGAAAACACACTTGTTAACTTTAGAGTTTAAATTTCCTAATTGATCTTACGTATTCAAGAGATAACACTTACAACTAAAAATATGAAAATGTGATATATTTGGGGATATTTGATAGTAAAACTCATAAGAGATCCTATTTATCGTTGGTGAAAGATATGCTCCGTGACTTACATATGATGCTATATTAACTACCTTAGCCTACAAGTGCTTTGACTGTTTATAGTCATTTAACATGGTTCTCAGTATAACCTGTAAAGTTTGATTCTTCCTCTCAACAACCTTATTTTGTTGAGGTGTTTGAGTTGAAAAAAAACTCATTAGTGATACCTCTATTAGAATAAAGTTATTCAAAAAGTTTATTTTTAAATTAACGTCTATGCTTAGAATGAATAGTATGAATAAGGAGGTCTTTTTCTTTTTCGCATTCTTCCAAAAAAATTTAAAAACTTTAAAACATTCACTCTTATTAGCAAGAAACATGATTCATATAAATCAAGAGTAATTGATAACCACTATCAAATAATAACTCTTTCCTCTTAAACTTTGTGTGGACACTAATTCGAAAAGATCTAAGCGAAGTAATTGCAGAGATTTAAAAATACTCACATGATTCTTTAAACTATGAGAGCATCTAATACATTTATCTTTCATGCAAGCCTCATATAAACTCTCACTTTTAAATGTATTGATAGGCAAACCTCTAACTAGTTCTTTCTTTGAGAGCATTTAAAACAAACTCATACTTGCATGTCCAAGCCTCATGTGCCGAAGCTTTCTATCCTCTCCTCTTGCAACCATGTATTTAATAGCATTAGATTTAATATTATTAAAGTTTAATGTGTACACATTAGCATGCCTATTTCCAGTCATGACAAACCTATTTTTGAATCAATAATTTTACATACAGTAGATTTAAAAACAATAAACACACCTTTATTGTAAAGTTGACTAATGGAGGTAAGATTATTCCTTAAACCATCAACGAGCAATATTTTAAGGAGCTTAAAAAATTATTACATATATCACCATCTTCTATAATTTTACCGTTGTCATTATTTTTAAAAGTCATATATCCACCTTTCTTTTTGTCAAAGAGTAAGAGACTGCTCTTTCTTACCTATCACGTGTTGTGAACACCCTAAATCTAACTACCATGTGCTACATTACTCCTTAGCTCTCCATCAAATTTTTTTGTCTGAATTTTCATCATCCGAATCTTTTAAGATGTAGGCATTGGCCATAAGACAGCGACTTTTATCATTTGTGCTTAAGTCATTTTCTTCTAATTCTTCATCTTCACTTGAAAATCCCATGATAGTCATCCTAAAATTATTATTTTTTCTTTGTAACCCCTTTTGTAAAGAGTGCATTTATTTCTAAAGTGGTCCGGTTTCTTACAATGATGACAAACAGGTTCAGAATCTGACTTCTCATATTTAGTTTTCCTTACCTTAGTGAAATATTGGTTTTGTTTTTTGTGCATAAACCTTTGCCCATCTTTCATACTTAGAAAAAAATTTAAACTCTTTGAATACTAGTCTCATCTCACTCTTTCTATGATCATTAGAGTCTGAGCTTGATTCTTTCTTCTTTTTAGATTAAAATTTCTCCTTTTTAGCCTTCATTGCTAACGACTTCTTCTTGGAGTTGGTTATTCTCTCTCTTTTAATAGCACTTCATAAGTGAGAAAAGTTTTTATAAGATTCACAAGAGTTAATTTCAAAAAAAATTGTAATTTTTAATAAATGTTACATTTAATTCCTAATCCCTGAAAAGAGTTCAAAATATTTTTCTAACAAGCTTCTTTTTATTGCATTCTTTTTGTTAGACCCTAATGCCACTAGGAAAGAATCCTAGAGGGGGTGTGAATAGGATTTATGCTAATCTAATCCGATTTAAAACTTATTAACAAGTTGTCCTAGCAAATAAGATATGTAATGAATTATTAGCAAGGATAAGTAATATAAACAAGGGTAAACAACATAGTGGACAATATAAACAAAGAGGCAATTGCTAAAAAGATGAACAAAAAGAGTGCGCTAATGCATATTCAAACAAGCAATATGATCACAGAGTTCGGACTTTCCGTCCTACGTCTCTGCTACCCACTCCCAGGGAGAAATTCACTATCATAATGGGTTTTCAACGCTCACCCGAAAACGTTTACACCACACAATATCAGTTTTCAATGCTCACTGATCACGTTCACAATCACTCATAATGTAACTACACAACTACCACCTCAAGTGTTGGTCTCTCATGGGTCTCCCTCAAGTGATCGGATTTACAACCTCTCCATAGGCTTTACTACTGATGCCACTCCTCTTGGGACCGACCACGTCTCTCACCTCAACACTCCTCTTGGTGTATTTGTGCAATATAATGTGACCTCATAAATTAACGATCAACAATAAATGATTATTCTCTAAACAAGGTGAGAACTCAATTAAGCTAAACTCAATGTTACAAACTCACAACCCCAAAATATACTATGTATGAAAATACTAAAAGCTCAATGTGGGTGTGTGTAACAAAGAGATAAAATAAATACAAACTCAATTAAAATCTAGCTTATGGAAATTAATATCAAATATATAAATTGCTAGAATTGAGTTTAAGATAAACTTATTTATATAACAAGAGTAGGAGAGATGAAGTTGAAGCTCAAACAAGAAATGGATGATCTCTTCTTGCTTTTGTGAAACCTTCTTCACAAAATCAAACTTGAAACAAAACTAAACAAAACATAAACACCCTTTAAACTTGTTTAAAAACTCTTTTATTACCTTAGAATGTTATAGGGCAAGGGGTATATATAGGATGGAGAAACAAAGCCCCAAAACCAAGAAAACCAAGTAAAAAGACAAAATAACAAAAACTAGAAATATAGTTGTTAGAGGCCGTCAGTCGACTGATATTGTTCATAAGTTAACTGATAAGCTGATCGTTACAGGCCAGCAAACACCTCATCAATAAACTGATGAACTCGTAAGTCGACTGATGACCTCGTCAGTCAACTGAATAAGAAACATAAACAAATGATGATTCCATGTGTTTTCTTTAGTCGACTGAACACTTGCATCAGTCGACTGATAACATAATATCAGCCTATTTTAAATAGTAAAATTGATTTTTAAACTGTATTTAAAAATAGCAAATAAATTCAGTCAAACTTTGGAAAATATTTATAAATATGATAATAAACATCTTACAAAAGGATTTTTTTTTTAGAATTGCACTTCCTAATTGTAAAATCTTATCATTTTTCAAAACTAGTCCAAAACATAAAAATACAAAACACATGTTTTTGTTATTTTGACTTAAACAAACTTTTGAAACTTTATAAAATAATTTTATAGACTTGGCATAAAATATAAATTGTTGTTATCAAGTCTATAAACAAGAAATATAATATTTCCTCAAAATTATATATTTTATTCATTCTTTCAAAACCAATGAACATGAATACATACCAAACACATATAAACATGAAACAAAAATGTATTTTCTAAATATATTCATTTGTTTCATATTTAAACTAGAAAGCCATAAAACCAAAATGTGTGTATATATATAACTATATATACCTAGAAACCAACAAAATGTGTGTGTATATGATATTGAGCTTAAAGTACCAACACACATAATATAAATCCTAAACTAATTACCGAAGCTTGATCCTTAACTTGGATTACATTGCTTCATACTGATATTCCTTCCATCCTCTAATGGATATGATCGTGAATGCTCGATTCCATCCAACCTCCAACACATTGTTTGCCTAGAATAAATAAGATAACACAAACACTAGACAAACAATATTAGTGGGGTGAAGATGTCTGGAATTGGTTGAAGATGTCTTGAATACTCTCTAATGTATTCATCTTGAAATTCTCATACTTACTCACAAGCATTAAAAGTTTTGCCTCTTTCACATGTGTTTGTACGTAACTTTTCAAGTATTCTAAATTTCCAACACAATAGTACAATTTGTCACACTGTTAATTTCTTTAGTAGTTAAAGAATAATAAAGAGCATTCATAGATTTTATATTTAAACAATAAATCTTTTTATCACTAGGGGACCACTACTTTAGGAGTGACAATAGTGGTCTTAGCTATAACGATTGTATGTTCACTATAGCCAGTCTTAACCATACTCAAAATATCAAAATCGGTGGACAATAAAAAAAGACTTTTATACGTGCTTTCCAATAGGTGTCATTTATCCCATCGAAAAGTAGGGATCAAATAACTGTGTGTCCCTCAAGAAAAACCATTACGACGTTCAAACTAGATATCTCTACCCAAAGTTGTGAATCCTAAAGATGGATAATGAGGCTCTGATATCACTTGTTAGATTTAAGATGCAAGCTTAGAGTGGGGTGAAGAGGATTGCTATCATTTTTTTTGTAAAAAAACACAAAATATGCAGTGGAAAATATAAAATAAATGTGATCAATAATATAAAGCAAAATATTTAAACACCAAAAGCAATTAACCATAAATACATGAGATTTTATAGTGGTTAGGATAACAATTCTACGTTCACTTTTCTTTCTTAAGAGGAGCTTCTTCACTATGCAAAAAAGTTCTCCTGAATCAGGAGCCTAATTTAGTAGGCTTACAAGAGTGCACCCTAAAATTTATTCGAAATCAGTCGTCTGACTTAACTCTCCACAATGAGTAACACCTTGCCATATCTGGTCCCAACTCTCAATTTATCCAGCTTGAGTACGCCATAAAAACAAGTTCAAAGTAAAACTAGCTGAGAAAATCAAGAAAGATCTTACAATCCTTTTGATGAACAAATTATCCTTCAAAGAATATAAGTATAGCTTGATGAAGAATGATGAAAAAATCAAACCAAGGGCAATCTCCTTACTGAAATGATTTGAATATGTTGCATGCGACGAGTAAGAGTTTGTCAAGCCACCAGGGTCAAATACTTTGGCATGGTCTCTAACAAATTAAAACCCTAGAACTCTCATGTCTCTCAATGATATAAACTCTCCTAATAAGTCAGGAAAGAGATATCCTAAACTAGGTAGTGATTGGAGATATTTAAAATTACAAAAACTGAGATTAAATCTAAAAAACTATAATCTGTCGTGTTTACCATCAATCGTGGCACTCGGCCATCGATTATGTTGAGGCCCATCGGCAATTGAGAGGCTCGTTGATTGACAATCGATGAGCTCTTCTTACCATTGATGATCAATGGCTACCAACGAGGGTGTGAAGACCGAAGTCATCTTTTGATCTGATGTTCACATCGTTTTGCCTCGTACATGTCTTATACATGCATTTACATATACTATATAATCCCAAATAAATATTAGTACCAAATGAGAGTTTGTTATTACTCAAACAAGTGATATTTACGGAT
>BQKN01066400.1:105386-132880 GCA_022839385.1 Asparagus kiusianus
ATATATATATATATATATATATATATATATATATAATGACTTGTGCGATGCACGGTACTTATTATTAGAGAAAAATGAATATTCTTGATATCCTTGATATCAAAGATCTGATCACTCATCAAACGAGAGAGTAGTTAAGGAAAGACCATTTTCATGCCATTGTGGATAAGACTATGAAAATATTTACATAGACTTACTGTTAAAGAATCCAACTGAATGAACAAACATAAAAAAGAGAAGTGACTAAACTAAAACATAAAATCAGTAAAATATTCCATGATCCAAAATTCTCTTATTTATGATTAAGCTTTACAAATATATATGCAGGCACTCCATCAAAGAAAAATTCCTCTAAAAAGACGAACTAAAATTTTCATTGGCAAAAACATCCCCTTGCATAAATTTAGCACCAATATGAAAATTATGATTAACGCTGTTTAGGAGATTTCCTAATTATAACCCACCAAACTTAAGGTTTTTTTTTATTGTGGAAGTTCTATTTTTTTTTTTTGTGAGAATAAAGAATGCGACAACATTAATCTTGTTTGATATTGTGGAAGTTCTATCCTTGATACCAATATGAACTAGACATCTAATTTTGACTTTTCAAAATAACCTTGAACAAATTAATGGACTCTTATTTGAGAAGTTTGTTATATTTAAACAGCTCTTGTGACCATCAATCTTGTTTAATTTTCTTCCCTTGTCTGTTATTCTAATTCATATTTGTATTCAAATTTGGTTGATATAGATATATGTTTCATTTTATGTTTCATTCACTGAGATATGTCTGTATGAGTATTCGTATACGTAGCTAGCGAGCAAAAATATATACATGGTAAGAAACAGAAGATTAAGGAAAATAGATAAAATTAAATTTAGTATTTAACAAAATATGTAATCTATTCAATAAATTTGTCAGATTCTGTATGACACTTGAATAAACAATGAATATAAAGTACAACTGTGGGGTGTAACCCCCAAGTGAATAAACAAAGGACGTCGGTTCAAGCGAAAAATTATGACAAAAAAAGATACAAGTCAATCAAAGACATGTGTAGGCCTTAATGCCTTATGCATTCGGCTTGTCTTAGTGAAATGACCATATGTGATGGTGACAAACTGGTTGACTTATAAAAATGATGTAATTAATTAGCATCATCAGAAGTTATACGTCCTCTGCGACGTGAAGGATGAAAGTGGCAGAAGCTCTTACCTTTCGGTGAAAATATTGATAATTATTGGAATAAAATCCTTAGATTCTCACAAAAAGGTACGTATCAAAGATCCAAAATGAGGAGACTGAATAAATGATGACAATCGAAACCCATGTCCCAAAATAAATAAATAAAATAGTGGACAAAAACAAATTCAAAAATCTACTTAATAGCGCACAATGGTCACAAACTACTGTTAATATCTCATTTGATGATTTCTCCATCACATGGCTCTCTACAAACTCCTTTTTCATTTTTGAAATAACTTTTAGTTATCATTTTCCTATAATTTTGGAAAAAAACAGCCTAGATAAAGCTAGACCTGAATAAATGCTATCTAGTTTCGTATAAGTTTCAATGCTTCATCACTTGTTGACTCCTAGCTTCATATTCGTGCATAAAGGTTGGCTAATGAAGTAGATCAATCAACTAAAAGTTCTCCATATCAGAGATACACCAGACGCAAACGAATATGTAAAAGATAGAAAGTCATCAATCCTTTCCAAAGATCATGACTAGATTTGACTGTAATTAATTATTGAGATATTGTGGTTTGATTGTAATCAATTGTTGAAATATCTTTTTTTTTTGTTTTTTCTAGATAACTCAGTCGGGTCAATTGTTTGAATTATTATTCCATATTTATTTGTTGTAACCAAATATGCAGATCCTAATTGTAATCATAATTATAGAATATGGTCTATAAATGATGTTCAAAGAAAAGGGCTCAACGTGACAGAGAACACATCTTCTTCTCTCTCAATTCTTCTTGTTATAGGTTACCTCAAATACTCAAATTTATATTACTTTGGGGGTTCCTTTTTAGCTTGGTATGTTTTGATCAAGAGTCCTACTTACATCAGGCTTTGCACAACTAATCATATTAGAGGTTTAGTTTAACTTGGACTATTGTTGGGTTTTTAGGACATGTGAACTTCTATTCCTATTAGAACTCTTATTCCTTAAATAACAAGGAGCTGAGATCTTCAATGTTATATAAAAACAGTCTTTAAAAGCCAATTAAAAGCATCAATCTTCAGAGCACCAATAAAAAAGAGAGAGTTCTTTTGTGAAGCCTATTTGATATTCTTCTTTTTGTTCATTTAGTTAAGAGTTGTATTAGGCTTTTGGGGTGTTATTTGGGATTAAGAGATTCAACTTTGTATTCCTCACAATTAGTAAAGCTTTTTTCCTCCTCCGTCCGTGGACGTAGGCTACAAGCCGAACCACATATATCTTTGTGTTCGTGTATTCTTGATATTTTTTGGTGCTCTTGTGTGATTGATTTTAGCTTATCATGGGGAATTTGTCACAACAAAGTGATATCAGAGCCCCCAACTATCGATCAGATGTTAAGATGACGACAACTATTACGAAGTGGAATACCGAGAAGTTTGACAGTAACATTAGTTTTAGTCTTTGACAAGTTAGGATGATCGTCGTGTTGACACATAGTGGATTGAAGAAGGCTTTGTTCGGGAAGTCGAAGGAACCGGCTACTATGACGGAGGAAGATTAGAACGAGTTGGATTATAGAGCTCTCATAGTGATCCAGTTATTTTTGACAGAAGTTTTGCAAGACGTTCTCACGCAGAAAACAACCATTGATTTGTGGTCTAAATTAGAGGATTTATATTTGATGAAGTTGCTCACTAATCGCCTCCTCTTGAAGTAGCATTTGTACATACTTCGGATGTCAGAAGTAACACCCATCAAATTTCATATTGGTGAATTTAAATTGTGATTATAGATTTAAGTAAGATTGATGTTAAGATCGATGATGAAGATCAAGCCCTATTGTTATTATGTTCTTTGTCACCTTCCTACAAGTATTTTGGAGATACTATGATCTATGGTCGAGATTCTATTGGCATCAAGGACATTAAAGAAAACTTATAGAATAAGGAGAAGATCGACAAAGAGTTAACCATAAGTAAAAGTGGTGATAAAGCTGATGGCTTGTTCGTTCGAGGAAGATCGGAAGAAAGGGACTTTGGAGGTAACATGTATAAGTCGAAGCATAGGAATCTGACCTGCATATATTATAAGAAAAAAGGGCACATCAAGACCGATTGTTACAGATTGAAGAAAAAAAATAAACAAGAAGAGTATGAAGAAAAATCAAAGGAGGACTCCGCTGAAGTTGATTTGTTGAAGATAGGTGATTTCGTTGGCTACAGATAATATAAACAGGAGCATGGATGATTGGATTTTAGATTCGGGTTGTTCCTATCATATGTGTCCTAATCAGAACTGGTTCACCAATTATGAAGCTATTGATGGTGGAGTTATTCTTATGGGGAACAACGCCTCATGCAAGACTGTTGGGAAAGTCATAATTCAGATTAAGATGCATGATGGATTCATTAGGACTTTGACAAATGTTAGATATTTTCTAGGTTTAAGGAAGAATCTCATCTCTTTAAGCACTCTTGATAGCATTGGGTGTAATTTTTTAGGTGAAGGTGGAGTTCTTAGGGTTACAAAAGGCTCTCTTGAGGTTATGAAAGGAAATAAAATCGTCAGCTTGTATGTCTTGCATGGTTCTACCGTTACCTGCTCGACTAAAGTTGTATCGTCGATTTCAGGAGTTGATACTACCAGATTATGATATATGAGATTTGGTCATATGAGTGAGCACGGATTGACCAAGTTGAGTAAGAAGTGTCTTTTATGTGAACAGAGTACATGGTGTTGGCCTTTTGTTTTGATGATGTTTTAAGAAATAATTTACAACTAATATTATTTGTCTAGTGTTTGTGTTTTCTTAATTATTCTAGGAAAACAACACGTTGGAGGATGAATGGAATCGAGCTTTCACGATCATATCTAACGGAGGTTGGCGGAATAGTGGAGTGAAGCTATACAATTCAAGTTAAAGATTCAAGTTCAAGCTTCATCCGCAAGTGTACCAAGTTGAGCTACATCGAAGATCTAGATAGCTTGGGTAATTTAGTTTAGGTATTTATATTATATATGTTAGTACTTTAAACTAAATCATATACACACATATACGTTTTGGTTTTGTATATATATAGTTATATATATACATGTATGTTTTGATTTAGCTATATAGATATGAAACAATATATATCTTCATATACACTTTTATATATTTTATATTCTATTATATTTGGAAAAATATTGTATTTTTGGTTTATAGACTTAAAAACTATAGTTTATATTTTTTATCAAGTCTATAAAATTGTTTTACAAAGTTTCAAAACTTGATTTATGTCAAAACATCAAAATTCAAGTATATCATTTTCCAAAGTTTCATAATTTTTGAAATTCGTTTGCTATTTTTAAAGGAAGTTTAAAAATTAGATTTACTATTTTAATCAGGCTAATAAAGTGTTATCAGTCGACTGATGAATGTGTTCAGTTGACTGAAGAAATCACCTAGAATAACAAAAAGTTTCTGTTTTGTTTTAGTCGACTGACCAGTCGACTGATGAGGTCATCAGTCGACTGATAAGGTCCGTCAGTCGACTAATGAGCTGAAAAACATTTCTAGCGCTCAGCTCATCAGTCGACTGATGAAAGCCGTCAGTCTACTGATGCTGTAACGACTAGTTTTTTCCAGTCTGTTCTAGTTTTGGGTTTTTGGTTTTTTTGCCTTATTTTTTCTTGGCTTTGGGGTTCCTATAAATACCCCCATATATCATCAGTTTTTTGTAGTTAAGAGAATTGTTTAAACAAGTTTAAATGGTGTTTTGTGTTTGTTTAAAAGAGTGTTTACAAGTTTGGTTTTGTGAAGAAATTTTCACAAGGGCTTGAAGAGATCATCAATCGTGTTTGGGCATTCAACTCATCTCCCTCTCTCTCTTGTTATCTATCGAGAAGTTTTTCTAAACTCATATCTAGCTATTTATATGTTTGATTTTCAATTCCATAAGCTAGAATTTATTTGAGTTTAGTTTTGATTTAAATCTCTTTGTTCACACACAACCATTGAGCTTATTGTATTTACTTTCATAGTATAATTTAGGGTTGTGGGTTTGTGACATTGAGAGTGAGCTTATATTATGTTCTCACCTTGTTTAGAGATCGATCATTTGATTTGTGAGCTTAATTATGTAGATCACTTTGTAATACACATGTACACTAAGAGGAGTGTGTGGTGAGAGACGGGATCGTCCTAAGAAGAGTGGGATGGGTGGTAATACCTAGAGGTAGGTTGTAATTCCTAACACTTGAGGGAGACACAGACTAGAGACCAACACTTAGAGGGTGTAAAGTGGGATTGCAAGAGTGTGAGATTGTAAAGTTTTCGGCGAACTAAAAAACCGAGTGTGAGGTGTAAACATTATTCGGGTGAGCGTAGAAAACCCGGTTGTGATAGTGGAGATCTCCTCGAGATGAGGAGCGGAGACATAGGTCATGGGGACCGAACTCCGTGATCATATCATTTGTTTGCGTTTGTCATTAGCGTTCCTTTATATTCGTGCTTATCATTTATATCGCCTTTATCAATTGCTTGTTGTTTATATTGCCCTATCACTTTAGTAGTTTGTTTACCCTTGTGTTACTTGTATATCCTTGCACATATATCTTGTTCATATCTCATTTGCAAGGATATATTTGTTAATAAGTTTTAAATTGGTATAAATCGGATTAGATTAGTATAAACCCTATTCACCCCCCTTTAGGGTTCTTTCCTAGTGGCATTAGAGTGTTTTCATATGGAAATTAGGATTCTGTGAGCATTGTATCTTTGGGAAGCAGAAAAAGTCAACTTCAGTACGATGCATCAGACTAAAGATACTTTGAATTATATCCATTCAGATCTTTGGGGACCTTCTCAAGTTGCCTCGACGGGTGATAGTTCTAGATATTTGTTAACATTCATTGATGACTACTCCATGAATGTTTGGGTCTACTTTTTGAGACATAAATATGAGGTATTTGTGACTTTCAAGGAGTTGAAGCCTTTGATTGAAAAACAGACTGTGAGGCTGCTTAAGAGGCTTAGAACAATAATGACCTTGAGTTTTGTAGAGGAAAATTTAATGAGTTCTACAAGAAGGAGGTGATCGTTAGATATCGTATAGTCCCTCACACGCCATAACATAATGGTGTGGTAGAACGTATAAATAGAACCCTATTAGAGAAAGCTCGTTGTATGATGTTCAATGTAAGTTTAGGCAAGAAATACTTGGCAGAAGCAGTGAGTACGGCTTGTTACTTAGTGAATCGGTCGCCATCTACTGCTATTAGTTGTAAAACTCTAGAGGAGGTTTGATCCGGTAAGCCTGCGAACTATCCTAATCTTAGAATATTTGGTTGCCCTGCATATGCGCATGTTAGTCAAGGAAAACTTGAGCTGCGAGCGAAAAAGTGCTTATTCCTAGGTTATGCATCGGGTGTTAAGGGTTTTAGGTTGTGGTGTCCTGATCCGAAGTCTCCTAAGATTATTATTAGCCATGATGTTACTTTTGATGAATCTTCTATGTTCCACTAGAAATGATCATCGATTTTAGTTGTTGATAATGTGCGCACTACAGGACATAATGTGGAGTTAGTAATTCGTGATTCAGTTCTTCAGCAGGATAAGACTACGGGAGTTCAGCGGTCAGATCTCGTTCAAGTAGATAAACCACCTCAGCAACTGCAAGAAGAGTGAGAATACACTATTGCTAGAGATCATTCTAGACAAGATATCCGACCATCACGAAGATATGTAGATACGATAACTTATGCATTATCGGTTGACAATTTTATACCCTTCAGCTATTCAGGAGCTACTTCAGGTTATGACTTCGCTAATATTTATGGTCGTCTTGTGGACAATTCTATCGATTTGTTGAGGAGGCATCTTTCAGTTATCAAGTTCAAGT
Organism: Asparagus kiusianus; assembly: GCA_022839385.1. Lineage (NCBI taxonomy): Eukaryota > Viridiplantae > Streptophyta > Magnoliopsida > Asparagales > Asparagaceae > Asparagus > Asparagus kiusianus. The sequence goes on from BQKN01066400.1 coordinate 112,444, forward strand.
CGGGCTTGGACTTGATCTATATGTGCCATACTTAGATGCCATGATGGGCTATTGGAGAATGTGGAGTACGTTAGCTTATTTTGGAGTGAGAAATCTTCTATGCATTTGAGTCAAGGTGGAGGCTTGTTATAGGTTGCCTCAAATATTCAAATTCTATTGCTTTGGGGGTTCCTTTTTAGCTTGGTTTGTTTTGATCAAGAGTCTTACTTACATTAGACTTTGTACAACCAATCATATTAGAGGTTTATTTCTACTTGGACTATTATTGGGTTTTAGAATATGTGGACTTCTATTCCTATTAGAACTCTTATTCCTTAGACATGAAGGAGCTGGGATCTTTAAGGCTATATAGGAACAGTCTTTCAAGCCGACTAGAACCATCAATCTTCAGAGCACCAATAAAGAAGACATAGTTCTTTTGTGAAGCCTATTTGACATTCTTCTCTTTTGTTCCTTTAGTTGATAGTTGTATTAGGCTTTTGGGGTGTTATTTGGAATTGAGAGATTGAGAGATTCCACTTTGTATTCCTCACAATTTGTAAAGCTTTTCTCCTCCTTCGGCTGTGGACGTTGGTTACAAGCCGAACCACATATATTTTTGTGTTCGTGTGTTCTTGATATTTTTCGTTCTCTCGTGTGATTGATATTAGCTTATCCTGGAGAATTTGTCACAACACTTCTATTTCTCTTATAGCTTTTACTCCATTCAACTGCCTCTTTTCCCCCCTTTTGTATGTATGTTATTTTGATTTATTTTGAACAGGGGCAACTTGCCCTATTTTAACTTTAAAATTATCTATGAGGCTATAAGAACTTAATTAACTCCAGTTAATCTGAGTCAATGATTTGTAAAGGTGTTATAAAAGAGCTAGTTTACTTTAATCATGTTCATTATAAAAGAGAATCAAACATCACAAATCGTTTATATATTAACTATAGAGCCTGCAAAGAGTAGTAGTTTGTGCTATGTATGATCTTGACTTTGTAAATTGTAACAAGAAAATAAAATAACTTTTTAATATATGTACTATAATTGTAAAGCTTAGTGACAATTTCCATGTCCAAAAAATTATGGAAACGGTCCTGTTAACTCTAACATATCTCAAAAAAAAAAAAAAAAAAAAACCAAATTAAGTTTTTCTTTTCTCTCTCTATAAAATTTTACTTATTTGCCAATTTGAGACTAAGATCCATTGGAGCAGTCCAAACTTTAGAAATATTTGTGAGACACCTGAAAGTTCAAGGTGGTTATGCAAGACACAAAACGTTCTGTCATGTGCAACGCCTCTAAAATTTTAGATTTGTCTTGTAAAGTTGACCCTTTATTATACTAACTCATGAAGTTTGCCTATAATTCTATTGAAAAGAGTAAATCATAACAAAAGCATCAATTAACTAATGTTGAGGGAACTTATTGAAGAGAAGACAGGAAAATAGCAAAATACAGGTTTGGATCTCCAGCGATCGACCGCGAGGCAGGAGCAGGCGACCGGAAACGTGCAAAAATCAAAGGTGGTTTCGTGACTTGGTGCGGTCGACCGCCAAACCCTGTAGTGGATTTTAGTTTCTGTCGATTGGTTGTGGTTGATTGTGATGATCGACTGCGAGACCCTGTAATATTTCTTGGGTTTCTGTCGTTGGTTTCGGTCGATCGTCGTGATCGACCGCGTGTCGTACTGGGCCTTGGGCTTTTGTTTCATGTTTGCTTTGGGATTGTGTTTTGGTGTATATTAAAACACGATTTTCTAGGGTTCCTAAGGAGAGATTAGAGAGTGTTCTGAGTATATTGAGAGGGAAAATTTGTGAGCAAGTTGAGAGATCTTTTGGTTGGGTTAGTTTGAGTGTTTGAGAGATTTGTAACCCTTTGTACTCTCTTTGATTTAGTGGAATCTCCCCATCCTCTCCCCATGGACGTAGGCCAATTGCCGAACCACATATATCTCTGTGTTTGCGATTGGTTTGTCATATTTTGGATTGAATTGCACTCATGTTTGGTTTGGTTATCTTCTCTCGTGCCTACGAACTTGTTCGGTGTGCGAGCATGCTTCCTCAAAGGCGCACGACAATTGGTATCAAAGCTCAGATTCAGATCTAGGGTTTTGGCATTGGATGGAGGAAGATTAGTCATGTAAGCTTGGTTCTTGGAGTTCTAGGCTTCGGTGGAGATAGTGTTTGGGGTTGCCGTTGAAGATTTTACTTTCCTCATGTGGTTAGGAGATCTATTTTTGAATTCGTTTTAGGATTTAGTTGGGTAACTTCTAAATTCTATCAAGTTTAAATTTTTCTCTACAATTTAGAGTTTGTAAGTATGGAAGAAGAAGTTGGTAAAAGCAGCAAGATGACGGGTACAGTTCAAGTTAGTTTTTATAACTCTAAAATTAGCGTGGTTAAATATGATGGAAGGATTAATTTTATTTTGTGGATGAGCGACATACAGGATGCGCTCAATGCTCAGAATTTAGAGGAGACCATCACGGTCCATGAGAGGCCACCAAAATATGAAGAGACGGTATGAGAAAAGATGAATAAGAACTCTTTTGGGGTGATCAGATCCTGTTTAGAATAGGAGCTGAAGTATAATATGATTAGGGTGACGTCTGCAATGAAGATGTGGGAGATTCTTAACAATAAGTACCTTAGGAAGAGTGTTGACAACAGTTTGCACTTGCTGTGAAGATTATTCAGATTTCAGATGTCCAGGGGCACCTCGCTTGTGGTTCATGTGAACAACTATACGAAGCTATTGTCGGACTTGGCGAACGTGGATGAGAAGATCACGGATGAGTATAAGGCTATTATTCTTTTGGGATCCTTACAAGATGAGGAGTATGATACATTCATGCTTACTTTGTTGAACGGGAGATTTTCTATCACATATAGTGAAGTTACTAATGCTTTGATGAACTATGGTTTAAGGAGGAAGGACAATGAGACTTCCTGCGCTAGTACTTCAGGAGAGGTATTATCGACGAGAGGTAGAAGCCCGAAGGCCAATGTGGTGAATATTACGAAAGACGATGATTCCGATGGTTCGAGCTTTTCTCTATTGATTACTTCGAAGGTGAACCATGTGAATGCAACAAATTGGATGCTTGATTCTGGTACTACTTATCATGTAACTCCTAGGTGAGATTGGTTTGCATCATTTGAGAGACTCGATGGAGGTGTTGTTGTCATGGGAACTGATCAATCCTGTGGTATTTGTGGGATAGATACTGTGAGGATTCGAATACACGATGGATTAATCCATGAATTGAAATAAGTAAGATTTGTTCATCAGCTGAAGAAGAATCTTATTTCTGTTAAAGCTTTGGAGGTAAAGGGATTCAAGGTGACCTTTGAGGACGCTGTAACAAAGGTTACTAATGGATCATTCGTGGTGATGAAGGACGTGCGCAGTCAAAACTTGTATTATCTAAATGGGAGCACCGAGGTTGGCCAGGTAGCTTCAGCTATTTCTGAGACGGACATTAGTAGACTTTAGCACAACAGGTTAGGGCACACATGTAGGAGAAAAGTCTTTGTAAGCTTTTTGTAAGCATGAGCTATTGAAGGGAGCCAAGGGTGGGAAGATTGAGTTTTGTGAGCACTGTGTTCTTAGCAAGAAAACAAATGTGAAGTTCGGGATTGCCATTCATAGGATGAGGGGCACCCTGAATTACGTGCACACAAATGTTTAGGGTCCTACTAAGACTGCATCACTTGGTGGTCGATATTCGTTATCACGTTTGTTGATAAATATTCTAAGCATTGTTGGGTGTACACTATGACAAAAAAGAGTGAAGTCCTATATTTATTTGTGGAGTAAAAGAAGAGATTGGAACTACAGACTGGGAGAATGATCAAGATGTTATAATCCGACAATAGCGTTGAGTACACATCAGACCCCTTTCTGCAGCTATATTGAGATGAGGGCATAAAGAGACACTTCACAGTTAGTCATACGCCACAACAAAATATGGTGATAGAGAGGTTGAATCGGTCTTTACTAGAAAAAGTCCGATGCTTATTATCGTAAAGTGATTTGGAGAAGATCTTTTAGGCTGATGCATTATCATATGCGAGCCACCTCATTAACAGGTTACCTTTATCTGCGATTGAGGGAAAAACCCCTATGGAGATATGGTCAGGAGAGCCAGCACACGACTATGACCAGCTCAAGATATTTGGGTGTCCTACATTTTATCATGTGAAGACAAATAAATTGGAACCCCGAGCTAGGAATGCTATATTTGTAGGATTCAAACATGGTGTCAAGGGATACAAGCTATGAGATCCAGTTGATAGGAAGATTATGCTGAGTAGAGACATCATGTTTGATGAGGCTTCTATCTTGAAGCTTCCCAGCTCTCATCAGGTGGAGAGCGACCCGACGGAGGAGATATCGTAGGTGGTGGAGATCGATGTATCTTAACATTATTCAGATGGTACAATATCTATTAAAATACCGACTGAGGTGACGCTAGGCGAGCACAGCGATGACAAAGAGGATACGAGTACAGATGTGCAGGATCAGGGACCGATGACTCAGGTTCGGTATTCTATTACGGTTCAGAGACAGAGGAGAGACATACAGATGCCAGCATAGTATACCGATACAGTAGATGTGTATGCACTTTTGGTGGGGAGAATCGATGAGTTGGTGCCTACTACTTTCAGAGAGGCCGAGCAGAGTTCAGAAACTGATTCGTGGCAAGTAGCTATGTAGGAGGAGATTGAGTCTCTTTACAAGAACGATACATGGGAGCTTGTTGAGCTCCCAAAGAGGCGGAAGGTGATTGGTTGCAAGTGGGTATACACGAAGAAGGAGGGCATTGAAGGCACTCCAGTGAGATTTAAAGCTAGGTTGGTTGTGAAGGGCTATGCACAGGAGGAAGGTATTGATTACAATGAGGTTTTCTCTCTGATGGTGAAGCACTATTCGATTCCGATTTTGCTAGCTTTGGTGGCACAATATGGTTTAGAGTTATATCAGTTGGATGTGAAGATAATATTTCTTCATGGCGATCTTGATGAAAAAATATATATGACTTAGCTATTGGGATTTCGAGCTGCAGGGAAGGATAAGTTGGAATGTAGTTTGAAGAAACCGCTATATGGTTTGAAGCAATCTCATCGATAGTGGTATAGGCGATTTGATGGTTTCATGATTGGTCATTCGTACACTCAGAGCTAGTTTGATCATTGCGTGTATTTTTGCAAGTTAAAAGGAAGTGCGTACATTTATTTGTAACTTTATCTTAATGACATGTTGGTTGCTTCTATTTTCAGATCCGCTATAGATATTCTTGAAGATGGTGATGTAGAGATTATGAAAGTTCACACAAAGGATAATCCGACGGATATGCTCACTAAGGTGGTTCCGAGCAACAAATTTGATTATTATCAAAACTTGTTGCAATTCATGATTCTTGATGTCATTGACGACCATTTGAACGAACTACAGGCGGCTTGATCACTTGGGAGAGGATGTACGTAGACAACCACATTGGTTCAGTTGAGTTTAGAGAGACGCTCTTTGTTTGGGGTCCAGTTAGTTTTGGAAAAACTTCACCGAGGTGAAGAATTGAAGAGAAGATAGGAAAATAACAAAATACAGATTTGGATCTCCGGCGGTCGATCGCGAGGCAGGAGCGGTCGATCAGAAACGTGCACAAAATCAAAGGTGGCTTCTGGACTTAGTGCGGTTGAACGTCACGGTCGACCGCCAAACCCTATAGTGGATTTTAGTTTCTGTCGATTAGTTGTGGTTGACTGCGACGGTTGACTGCAAGACCCTGTAATGTTTCTTGGGTTTCTATCGTTGGTTTCGATTGATCATCACGGTCGATCGCGTGTCGTGCTGGGCCTTGGGCTTTTGTTTCATGTTTGCTTTGGGATTGTGTTTTGGTATATATCAAAACACGATTTTCTAGGGTTCCTAAGGAGATATTAGAAAGTGTTCTGAGCATATTGAGAAGGAGAATTTGTGAGCAAGTTGAGAGATCTTTTGGTTGGGTTAGTTTGAGCGTTTAAGAGATTTGTAACCCTTTGTACTCTCCTTGATTTAGTGGAATCTCCCCATCCTCTCCCCGTGGACGTAGGAAAATTGCCGAACCACGTATATCTTTGTGTTTGGGATTGGTTTGTCGTATTTGGGTTGGATTGCACTCGTGTTTGGTTTGGTTATCTTCTCTCGTGCCTCACGAACTTGTTCGGTGTGCGAGCATGCTTCCGCGAAGATGCGCGACACTTATATTGTAGTCGATTGACAGAGTCTGCAAATGTGAGACATTGAGGGATCAGAAATCTTTTTAACTGGTTTCATCTTTTGGTTTCTAATTGGCATTTTCCGGCTTCTTGCTGACTCATAAACATGAATTTGGATCATTTTTATTGTCAAAAAGCATTGGAGAGGTCATAAATTTCAATTACATCCATTTATTATTTAATGGATGATTGTGATTCGAGTATAAGAATAAAATTTTGGGAAATAGGCTTGTATATATTTCATTAAATTCTAGTTATATAGACTTGAATTGGAGATTGAATTTAATTGGAAAAATTAATTACAATTGAAATTAAATTCTAATTGGAAGAGAATTAGAATTGATTATCCAAGATAAAGAAGGAGTATTACTTGAATTCAAGATAGGAAAAAGCTCTTTAGATACCCCTTGAAAGGTTCATTGTAGTCAAGTCATAACAAAAATAAGAAAAATTGCATGTTGTAAGGAGAAGTAAAGAGAACTGAGGAGCGAAATCCAGGATTTTGAGGGATCTTTTGGTTAGATTGAAGCTTTCGTGTGGAATCTTTAGAGATCACAAGAGTAGATTATACCTTATAAATCTCTATATTAAAAGAGGACTCAAATATCTCCCTGTGGACGTAGGCGATTGCTGTACCACGTAAAATTCAATGTCTCTATCTCTTGATTTGTTATTCTGTGATAATTGCTTTACTCTTTATTGGAAGTATTTTCTTAATTTTTTCATATCGCCTGGTGATTGATTGGTTTCCGAAGAAGGAGGAGACCTAATCAAGATGTTTAGTGATGCTTCCATAGGCTATTCTTTAGCATAGAACTCTAATTTGTGCACAACGATTAGTGTTGAGTTGTGGGTGGGATGCGTAAACATACAAGTAATACACAAGAGTTTTTGAATGAATGCCACTTCTTAACTAATAAATACATGGTTGTGGCTAAACATAATGATATTTTTACTAGTTTTTTTTTTTTATAGAAAAGATGATATGAATCCTCTAAACGCAGTCCTCTATTTCTTTAGGCTGCCCTGAGACTTATATATATCTAGCAAACGCTAGGAGTGTACGTAGCCAGAATCCATGAAGTAGTGAGGTAAAAATAACCAACAATGGAAACATTATTTAGGATGGGTTTGAAGAGTAACTAATACCGGAGGCAATGTTAAGGCAACATTCAAGTTAGATCTCAAAAACAGGATGATTTCAGTGGGATATGTGTGGGGCCACTGGCAGCCTCTTTACTCGTAATATGAAAAAATTGGATTGTGATCCTCTACTAATGAGGAGCTTTTTAATATCTTCTAATGGAATCTTGACCTTTGATTTATCAATTAAAGGCCAAGATTTCATATTTATCCTCCCCATACTTTTGCAGAGATCTTGGCCTTTGATTGATAAATCAAAGGCTAAGATCTCTTTATTAGTAGATATTAGTAGAGGATCCCAATCCGAAAAAATTATACTGGCATTATGAATGATATTCATTTTAATTACACACGCACCCGCCGGCGCGCACACACGTATATATCATTTTGATTTGCTCGTCAAGTTTTAAAAATTTTCAATGATGTCCTTACCCTTTAAAGTGATAAGGAGAAACAGCCTTACACTTGCAAAACAAGGAAAACACTCAAATACTTGAAATAATCAAAGTAAAATGGTCTAACCCTTGCAAAAATCAAGCCGAAACATTCTTGCATTTTTGTATCCTATACGCATGGCCAGCACAGAAATATTAGTTCGTATAAAACAAAGAAATTCTTCTCGCCCTTACGAGAAAAATTGTCTAATTGATTATTTCGATTTGTATTTGAGTGCAAATTAGGAATGAGCACAATACATGAGATAATGGTATGTGCTAAATTTAGAATGAGTTTTATTCACTCATAAAATAATCAAATAGTTAGTATAAAAAATAGTGGTCTCTCAACATTTTTTTTATAGCGGAGTGGATCCAAATTCAATTTGAAGAGAGAATATAAGATCACAAAATTTTATTGAGTAGTGATAAGTGATAACTATACTACACTCTACAACGACTTCTACACTACTAGACGAAAAGATTATGAGTTCCATGACGACTCATCAATTTTAATAGCAGACCAAGTAGAAGGACCCCACATCTTTGTTTCGAATAGTGTAGGGGTAGTTTGAAATTATAGTTTAGTTTCTAATTGCTCAATTTAACCTTCAATGGCTTTCTTATTAAGGAAACGAGAAGGGACTAAGATCCGCCGAATATGGCCACATGACAATTAATTAAACTCATCAATTCCACAGTCCTAACTCCCTCTATAAAATGCCCATTTCCCTCTCCCTCCTCACCTCCACACCCTCTCCCCACCTCCTCCTCCTCCTCCTCCTCCTCCTCCAATGGCGGAGCCTCTCACCTACACTGCTCCCTTCGTCGATCCCTCGACCGGCTTCTCCGCCGAGGCCCAGACGTTCCACAGCCTCCGCCCACCCGTCCCTCTCCCACCCTCCACCCTCCCCCTCTCCTTCCCCTCCTTCGCCCTCTCCCTCCTCCCCTCCCCTCCCCCCTCCTCCCCCGCCCTCATCGACGCCTCCACCGGCTCCTCCCTCTCCTACCCCGAATTCATATCTCGACTCCGCTCCCTCTCATGCTCCCTCAAAACCCAGCTCAACCTCTCAAAAGGCGACGTCGCCTTCATCCTCTCCCCCTCTCGCCTCGACATCCCCATCCTCTACTTCTCCCTCCTCTCCCTCGGCGTCGTCGTCTCCCCCGCCAACCCCCTCTCCTCCCCCTCCGAAGTCTCCCGCCTCATCGACCTCGTCAAGCCCTCCATCATCTTCGCCACCTCCGCCACCTCCCCCAAGCTCCCTCCAAACTCCAATATCAAATCCGTCTCTCTCGATTCCTTCGGCTTTCGCTCCATGCTGACCGACGGACGGTCAACATTTTCAACATCCGACCTTCAGATCCACCAGTCCGACACTGCAGCGATCCAGTTCTCTTCGGGGACCACCGGGAGGATCAAGGCCGCGGCGCTGTCTCACCGCAGCTTCATCGCCATGGCGGCGGGGTTCCACGCGCTGAGGACGAGGAAGACCGGAGAGGTGGCGCTGTTGGTGGCGCCGATGTTTCATTCCCTGGGGTTCTTCTTTGCGTTGAAGGGGATCGCGCTGGGGGAGACTGTGGTGGTGATGAGCAGAGTGGGGTTTAGGGATATCTTGTCGGCGGCGGAGAGGTATGTGGCGACGCTGATGACGGCGGCGCCGCCAGTGGTGGTGGCGATGTCGAGGGCGGAGGAGGTGGCGGAGTACGATTTGGGGGCGCTGGAGACGGTGTTGTCGGGCGGAGCGCCGCTCTCTGTGGAGGTTGGCGAGAGGTTCATGAAGCGGTTTCCACGTGTTGAGTTGCGCCAGGTAATGATTATGGTTTTTATATTATTTTAGATATTAGTCCCTCAAAATATCCAATAATTATGTAGTAGCTCTTTCTGTTTTTGCTTATTATCCTCTCAAATAATTACGTAGTAGCTCCTTCTGTTTTTGCTTATTATCCTCTCAAATCCAATGGCGTCTTGCAAATTTCGTCCTTATTGGTAACTCATGTTAGACTCGGTAGGAGTATTCTGCTAGATTTATTAGTTTAAAGTAAAATAATCATAAAAATTAAAATATAAAATGGATATATAATTGTCACATGGAATTTCTTCGTCAGTTCAAATGAAATATCTCAATATCCTTGCATCTTTTCTAAAATTGAAATGCAATTCTACTTATTTAGCTACACATATTCTTAGCTTAAATCTATTTCCGTACCAGCTATTACTTAGTAAAGTAAAAATCATATGATTATTAAAAAATTAGTCCATCAAATATTGCTGTTATGTCTCTCAGGTCTTAGATTATTTCAAAATTAGTCCCTCAAATATTGCAATTCGGTCCCTCAATTCTTAATTTATTTCAAAATTAATCCTTGCTATTAAGCGTATAAGCAGCAATTGGAGGGATTATTACATAAAATCTATTATCATGGACTATTAGCTCATTCAATTTTATTTTTTTGATAAATTTATAGTTCCTCTAATAGCTATTTATATTCTTGAGTGGAGGGACTAATTTCAGAATAAGTCAAATGTTGGGAGACCTATAGCAATTTCCTTGATTTGAGGGACTAATTCAAAATATGAAAGATGTAAGGGGCTCATATATATATTTTTGATGATCTTTACGGGACTAAAATAGTGACTCAATTATGAAAAGATTTCTTACAAAAGCTTGAGTATATTCTACTCAGGTAGGTGAATGCTGAATTACATTTTGGATCCCCCTTGCTTAAATTCCTGGTTTCGTCACTGAAAGCATGTAACGCTTAAGAAAGAAGAATTAAGGAGAATGATTAATATAGTTAGGTCATTCGATAACCCAAATGACTAAATTATTAACCCGCTAAATAAGTTTTATTTTAGCCCTTACAATTAGTTTTAATATTTGGGACTAGCGAGGATTTTGATTATTATTTTAGAGGTGTTAACTCTTAATCCTCTAAATAGGAGTGTTAGTAAAACCCTCATTTTGAGGGATTGACTCATTTTAATTTCTTTAGAGGGATTAGCTTAATCATATGCATTTTTTGTGTTTGACAAATTATGAGGGGTTAACTCATTTTAGCCATTAATTATATAGATTTTTTGAGATTGGCTGGCTAAGAAAGATACATTCTCCTTAACCCCTCACTTAACCCCTTGACAATCGTGTCTTCATGTTTCAATGGAGCTGTGACATTAAATTTAGTTGTCCACATATCACCTTTCATCTACTCCTCTATATTTAAAGGAGAATCCAGAGATTTATTGTTCATGATACAGTAAAATATTATAGTAAATACCGCATCATGAATAATAAATCAAATCTGGTCCTCTGCACTCGAAATTACTATTTATGTTACAGTAATTTACTGTAGTATGAATAGTAAAGCAAATCAAATGTATTAAAACTTGATCCTTTTTTTAAGTATAGAGGAGTAGATAGATTTCTAAATCAAATATATTAAAACTTAGATCCTTTTTTGAAGTATAGAGGAGTAGATAGATTTCTAAATCAAATATATTAAAACTTGAATGTTTTTTTAAGTATAGACGAGTAGATATAATTTTTAAATCAAATGTATTAACACTTGGATCATTCTTTTAAGTATAGAGGAGTAGATGTGATTTCTAAGTTTAAGTATATAATTATTAAATTAAATATATTAAAACTTAGAGGGATGCAAGTTCAAAATGAAGTGTTTAAAAATATAGGGAGCCCCCGTGCTTTGCACAAAGCACACTAGTTGCTATTAATGGCAAACGTATTGAATATTGTTGTTTCCTTACTTGACAGCCAATAGATGTTGGCGCGATAGGAGTGAAACCAAACGCTTTCACATGTAGCCTATTAGGCTTAGTGTTGGGCGCAGGCGCAGAGTCACGCCCTCCCATCGCGGAAGCGATATAACCTGAGAGAAAGCCCTGGCTTTTGTTTTCACAAAAATTCAAGTCAACCTCTATATTCCTATTTCATAAGGGAAAAAAGAACAGAAGTGAAATATCTCAACAAAGTGAGATATATACTTTTCCTCCTAGCAGTTCTAGGACTGAATGTCGAGGGAACCTACAAGCAATAGCCAACACACAGTAAAGACACGTGATTTACATGGTTCGACAAACTTGCCTACGTCCACGGGAGGGGTAAGGGGGCATTTCACTATGAGGAGAATAACAACTTCCATTTGTACAACTCACAAGCTCTCTCTCTCTTTGATTTTTCTCTCTTAAAAAATCTATCAAAATTCTCACATCCTTTTTCTTTTCTTCCTTGCAACTTCTCTCTTCCTCACCTCTCTTATTTATAGGCAAAGAAGAGGGGACAAGAGAGTATGGGTGAGCATGAGAGAAGCATGAGTGAGCATGAGGGAGCATGAGGGAGCATGGGGGGTTCCACCATCTCGTGTCCCCCCATCCCACGTTCCCACGTTCACAATTCTCCACCTCGTTCATCATTTGATTAACCTTAAATTTTGGATGAACACCAGAAGAACACCACGAACATCACCAGAGAGATCTGAGATACCAAACCAAACTAAAATCAGGCCAAACCAGCAGCACCATTATACTATGGTTGCCTACGTACCCTCTGACTATACCATGGTTGCCTACGTACCCTCTGACTATACCATAGTTGCCTACGTACCCTCTCACCGAGATCAAGCTAACCGTAGTTCTACAATTATTCTCCAACATAATATTCACCTCACCTCATCACCGCCCCGAAGGGCCATGCCCTCTTGGGCAGATTAACACAGGTTGATATAAAGTAAGTCCAAGCAATGATGGAACTTGCTATCTGTCACCACCTTGGTTAACATGTATGTGGGATTCTCATTCGTCTACACCTTCATGAGAGAAATATCACCTTCCTCTATGACATCCCGCATAAAATGATACCCGACATCGATATGTTTGGTACGAGCATGGTGAACTTGATTCTTAGCCAAATGAATCACACTCTGGCTATCGCACTACAAGTTCACAGTATGCTGCTCAATCCCCAAATCATCTAGAAGACCCCACAACCATAATGCTTCCTCCACTCCCTTCGTCATGGCCATGTACTTGGCCTTTGTAGTAAAAAGTGTCACTGTAGCCTGTAACATCGATCGCCAACTAACTAGAGCCCTATGTATGATAAATACATAACCAGTAGTAGATCACCATCTATCTACATCACTCGCGTAATCCGAGTCCACGAACCCGTCAATCTGACATGTATCTCCACTAAAGCACAAACCTGTATCAGCGGTATCCTTCAAGTACCTCAGAACCCACTTTACTGCTTCCTAGTACGACTTTTCCGGATTCGCCATGAACCTGTTGACCACACTAACCGTCTGTGAAATATCTGGTCGTGTACACATCATTGCGTACATCAAATTACCAACTGCACTAGCATAGGGGACACGCTCTATGTGTGACTTCTCTTCCGCTGTAGTGGGAGATTGTTTACCTGAGAGCCTAAAATGTGAAGCCAATGGAGTCACTACCGATTTAGCATTTTACATTCTGAACCTTGCGATCACCTGCTCTATGTAGCCTTTCTGACTTAAGAACAATCGCTGATTTGCCCGCTCTCTTCTAATATCAATACCCAGTATTTTCCTTACAACGTCTATGTCCTTCATCTTAAACTTTTTACCAAGTTGAGATTTCAGCCTATCTATCTTTACCATGCTCTTAGAAGCAATAAACATGTCATCCACATACAAAAGGAGATAGATATAATAACCTCCACGAAGCTTCCAAATGTAAACACAACAATCATAATCGCTTCGGGAAAATCCATGCTTTAATATGAAAGAATCAAATCGCTTGTATCACTACCGAGGAGATTGCTTTAATCCATAGAGTGACTTCCTCAAGCGACACACATGATTCTCCTTATCCTCAACCTTGTAGCCCTCAGGTTGATGCATATAGATCTCTTCATCCAAGTCTCCGTGCAAGAATGTCTTTTTAACATCGAGTTATTCCAGCTCAAGATCACCATGAGCAACAATATTTAATAGCACCTGAATAGAAGTGTGTTTCACCACCGAAGAAAAGATCTCATTGTACTCCACACCCTCTCTTTGTGAAAATCTTTTAGCCACTAGCTTCGCCTTATATCTTGTACCATCGAGCTCTGAAGGATCATTCTTTTTTTTATACACCCACTTATAACCAATAGCTTTTCTTCCTACGGACAATGAGACCACTTCCCATGTTTGGTTCTGGAGAGGTTTCATCTCCTCCTCCATTACCGCCAACCAACTCTCGCTATCTCTATCTCGAATAGCTTCCTTGAAGGAGACCGGCTCATCGTCTTCCACCGAGAGTGCATATTCAACCAAATTCACCTGCCCATAGTGCTTTAGGGGTTGATCAGCCCCCAGCTTCTGAACCTGCTTGTATACTCGTCTTTGCCTAGTGGAAGCCAAACTATCCTTGAGCTGTTGTTATTATAGTACCTGTGTATTTTCTTGCTGAACCTCCTCCTGTTCAAGCTCATCGTCTTCATGATCATCATTTTGAACACGAATAGAACCTGGTTGGTATTTAGGTTCTATCTCAATAACCTAAGATTTTGAAGTCCTAACAATCCCGAAACCATCACCCTTGGGTACCCTAGCAATCATGAATCTCTCATCAAAAGAAGCATCACTGCTGATCACTAACTTCAAATCTTCTGTATACCAAGGCGATAGCCTTTTACACCTTTTGCATGCCCCAATAATATAGCTTTCTTAGCCCTCACATCAAGTTTTCCCTCATTAACATGATAATAGGCAGTACACTCAAAAATTTAGAGCCTCTCATAATCTGCATGCTCCCCTGACCATACCCTAAAGGGTGTATCACTATCCAGTGTAGAATGTGGAGACCGATTCACTATGTAGCAACCTGTAGCAATCGACTCTGCCCACCATTCTTTGCCTAAACCAGCATATGATCGCATACTCACTGCTTTCTCTCGTAGTATACGGTTCAGTCTCTCCGTGGCCCCATTTTGCTGTGATGTTGGTCTAACTATCCAGTGCCTAGCAATGCCCTCCTGATCACAGAACTCTTTGAATGCACCATGTGTATATTTTGTATCGTTGTCAGATCTCACTGTATTCAAATTTTCTTCCCTATCCTGTTCTCAACCATCGTCTTCCACTTATTGAATGTCTCAAATACGTCATTCTTATGCTTCAGAAAATAAATCCAAGCATGCCTAGAATGATCGTCTATGAACGAGACAAAATATCTGGAGCCACCCTTGGAAGTTGTCTGACCCGGACCCCAAAACTTCGTGTGCATATAATCTAGTATATCTCTGCTCTTGTGATTGCTTCTCAGAAATTGAACCATGTGCGCCTTTCTATATACACAATCCTCACAAAAATCTATGCAATGTTTCTTCAGATTCTTTAGCAAACCCTCTTTATCAAGCAGATTTAGACCCTTTTCTGACATGTGCCTAAGTGGCCTATGCCATAACCATGTGTGCTCACATGGACCTCCACCACTTCCATCAGTTCCAACTACTGCATTCCCTGTCACCGTCGTACCCAAGAGAGTATATAGATTACCGTGATGAACACCCTTCATCACTACCATGGAACCTCGAACAACCTTCTCCACTCCGTTCTCTGTAACAATTTTGCAGCCATCGAAGTCCAAAGCACCAACTGAGATAAGATTCTTTCGCAAGTCGGGAACATGCCTTACATCCATCAGGGTTCTGACCACTCCATCATGCATCTTGATTTTGATATCACCTAGCCCCACCGTTTTACAAGCATGGTTATTCCTCATCAGTACGGTTTCACTGTTAATGCTTCTGTAGGTAGTAAATCACTTCCTATTTGGACATATGGTAAGAGCAATCTAAATCAAGAATCCACTTCCCGGAGATATACTCACCACCTGTGACGACATATCATTCCCTCTCACTCCCTCTGAAACGTAGCTCGCCTCTTCCGTGCCTTCTCTCCTCTCAGTCTTATTGTTGTTCTTCTTCCCACCTACTCTCTTGTTAGGACAGTCAACTTTGAAATACCCTAGCTCACCACATTTAAAATACGTCCTTCCCGCAAGAGGTCTCAATTTCGATCTAGATTTTTCTTCCTTACCTTTTCCTTGCTCATTTCCCCTTCCTCTAGCAAATAGTCCCTAAGCTTGCTCCTTGTTACCACTAGTGGCCATGTCACTAGTTATAATTTTCCGAAGATTATCCGCTAGAAGCGTCGTTCTAGTCTCATCCACGTCAAATTATCTCCTACAAGCATCAATATTTGTATCAGATTCTCATAAGTCTTCGGTAAAGAAAGAAGTAGAAAAAGTGTTTGATCCTCGTCTTCTACTGTCACATCAATATCCTTCAAATCCGATTGATCCTATTGAACTTGTTGATGTACTCCCGGATTGACGAGCCTTCCTCTATTTTGTAAGTATACAATTTGGTTTTTAAGTAGATCCGATTTGTTAGACTCTTCATCATGAATGTACTCTCTAACTTTGACCACACGCCCGCAACTGTTTCCTCTCCATCTACCAAGAAAGCAACATCCTTCTCAAGGCATAGGATAATCGATGCTTGTGCTTCGAGATCTAACTCTTCCCAATCCTCATCGGACATATATTTGTGCTTCTTCTCATTTCCTACTAAAGTCTTGTGCAATTTCTGCGAAATCAACGAATTTTTCACCCACATCCTCCAATAGAAAAAATCATTCTTCCCATTGAATTTTTTAATCTCATACTTTCTAATTTTAACTGTTTTACTTGTAGACGTCATTCTCCGCTTGTATTAATAAAACCGCTTCGCATAGGAATTTCAACAAATACCTTGTGTTTACCACACAATAATCAAGCACCACCTCGGATCAAAAATTTTACCACCTCCAATCTGAATAAAGGGCTTTGATGCCAATTGTTAGGCGTAGAGCCACGCCATCACACCGCGGAAGCAATATAACTTGAGAGAAAGCCCTGGCTTTTGTTTTCACAAAAGCTCAAGTCAACCTCTATATTCTCGTTTTATAAAGGAAACAAGAACAGAAGTGAAATATCTCAACAAAGTGAGATATACACTTTCTCTCAGCAGTTCTAGGACTGAATGTCGAGGGAACCTACAAGTAATAGCCAACACACAGTAAAAATACGTGATTTACGTGGTTAGGCAAACTTGCGTCCACAGGAGGGGTAAGGGAGGATTGCACTATGAGGAGAATACAAACTTTCACTTGTACAACTCACAAGCTCTCTCTCTCTCTCTCTCTGATTTTTCTCTCTTTAAAAATCTCTTAAGATTCACACACCCTTTTTCTTTTCTTCCCTACAACTTCTCTCTTCCTCACCTCTCCTATATATTTATAGGCAAAGAAGAGGGCACAAGAGAGTATGGGTGAGCATGGGGAAGCATGAGTGAGCATGGGGGGTTCTACCATCTCGTGTCCCCCCATCCCACGTCCCCACGTTCACACTTAGCATAGCTTCTAGCCAGCATAAAGCAATATGTTGTTTACAAGATCATTAGCTTAAATATCAATTTTAAATTAATACAGTTAGTATATAATGTTTATATAATGATAAAAATCATTATAAACTGTTCGTTTATTTTAGTACAGAGTAGTGATAAGTGTGCTATATTTTCTCTACTATTTTGGCACTACTACTCACAAAAGAGTGGAGCCATGATGATCATCAATACAATTTCCAAATGAGGCTCTGCTACTGTGTGAGTAGTACGCTCAAGTAGTAAAAACAAGTAGTACACTCAGCATTTTTCATAATCAAGATGTTGTATCATTGCCACTAATCTCAATCCTTACATCTTTTCTAAATTTGAAATGTGATTCTAATTAACTACACATATTCTTAGTTTAAATCTATTTCCGTACTAGCTGTT
This sequence comes from Asparagus kiusianus, assembly GCA_022839385.1. NCBI lineage: Eukaryota > Viridiplantae > Streptophyta > Magnoliopsida > Asparagales > Asparagaceae > Asparagus > Asparagus kiusianus. Next base: position 130,130 of record BQKN01066400.1, read on the forward strand.
ACTTGGTAAAATAAAAATCATATGATTATTTATTAAATCATCTTTTATTTTTTTTATTTGATTGAATAAACAATTAGAAAATTATTTTTAATTTGAATATTAAAAAGGTTCAGATCTTCAAGCTTGATTTTTATGTTTGAAAATTTAGGATCTTGACTTTGTATATCGATAATAATTTGGAATGAGGGCCATTGTCGGTAAATGTTAAAGTTATGATGACAAATTAGTATACTATATTAAAAAAAAAACCTCTCTTCTAATCTTTTGTTTTTTATGAACTCGCTACTAAACTTTTAATATAGATAAAATATTCATTTCAATATAGAGAATATATATATGTTCAATGAAGAAAACACTAGAAGCGCTAAATGTAAGTTACTCACTTATATGAAGGGCCTTCTATAAATTTTCTTTCTCCCAGTATATACGAAGATCCTGCTGCATGTTGTGCAACTTTCTATAGGATTTGGGTTTTTTTTCCTTCATACACTATTTTAGATTAATTGCACATTAACCATCTGTAGTATCACTCTTTTAAACTGTTTATCCCTCTAGTTTTATTGTTGAAGATATACCTCGGGGTTAAATTTTTTTAAAAATCTTTTATCCTAGGTGAAATTTTTGACAGATAATGTCCCTGGGTGAAACTAATGGCTTTGCTAAACTTGTTTTGTTAGACCAATTTTTAGCCTTAAACTGGCTTTTTGGCTCCATCTCCTTTACTGCATGTTTGACAAGCGAGAAGTAAATAGAAAGTGAAAAAAAGGATAAAATACTTTCTTATTACTTTCTATTTTGCAACATTGTATTTGGATAATAGAAAGTAAAAGGAAAGAAAGTTGAGGTGGTAAATGATGTGACACTTACTTTCTTCTGTTTGATTATTACGGAAAATAATCATAGACAGTGGATATGTAAAACTTTAAATGATACGCGAAAAATCTAAAAATACATTTTCTCCCCTCTCTTCATTTTTATCCACTTTCTTCAATTTTTGGAGAAAGTGAAAGTAGCAAAAATATTAATGCTGATGTGACACCTTCACTTTCAAAATGCCAAACAAGAAAAAATTAGAAAGTTGACCTAGTTTTCAATTTCAGGTCAACTTTCCATTTCTTTCTGGTTGCCAAATACGCCATTAGGTCAAAAATATAACTGATTTAGATCAAAACTGGTATAGAGGGCAAAGGTTCCAAAATCACTGATACAGTCAACGTTAGTTGTTAAATATGTTTTCGATGTCCTTAAAGCTAGCCGGCTTCAATTAAAATTTAAGGCCTAAGTTTGGGCCTTCACCATGTATAATTTTGAATTTATTTTATTTTAGGCCTGAAGGCTCTATCGATCTTAGGCCTACTTTGGTCCCTTTACAAGGCTTTAAGCCTATATTCTGATGATGGAGAGCCCATAAGCCCTCACCTACCACTTGCCTTATAATTCACTTGTCTTGACAAATAAATTATAAGCTAAGGCAATGTTTGGCAACCAAAAAAAGTGTCTTATCTAAGAGCTTGTGTCTTATTGACTTGGTCAATAAGCTAGTAGAGCTGTTTGGTGACCAAAAATAGGAGGAGATTATTTTAGAGATTGTGTCTTTTGCAAGTAGCTTTTGAAAAGCTATCTCAAGTAGCATTTATCTTTGGGAAGGAGCTGTCAATTTTTTTCTTCCGTTTTTACCCTTAATAATTCTAATTTTATATCAATAATATTGCATGTCCTTTTTAGTCATTTAACAAATTTAAGCTAGTTGTACAGCTTCTTTTGCCAAACAACTCTAGTCAATCAGCTAGCTACACAGCTATCAGCTTTCAGCTACAATTTCACAGCTTTCAGCTAGCTTGACAGCTTTCAGCTATAATCTCGCAGCTTTCAGCTATAATCTCGCAGCTTTCAGCTAGTTTTGCCAAACAGAGCCTAAGTAGATTATAAGCTAAAGTGTTTGGTTAAAAGAATATATTATAAGTCACTTTTAATAGGAGAGTGTTTGGCAAATGGGTAGATTATAATCCATCATTATTGTTAAAATGACCAAATTAGACAATGACTCTAAAACTAAAAATTGAATGGACTTTAGAATTATCTTGAACATTGAGGGGTAAATTTGGTATTTACTTGGTTAAACTACATGGCTTATAAGTCACTAAAAAATAGGCTGGGTTAAGGGAACTTATTTTTATGGGCTTATAAGCCAAAATAACCTGGTTGCCAAACATATTACAGTGGTTTATAAGTCATAAAAGTGCTTTATAAACTAGTATGACCCATTGCCACTCTTAGATTATCTTAATACAAAAGCTAACCTGAAAATTTCACAAAATAAATGAAAAATAATTAAATAAAATACATCTCTAATTAGTTGTGGAAGCTCCAAACGTACAACACGATAGAAAGTATATCAAATAGCATCTCAGTATTTTCTATAAGAATAACCAGAGTTTGAAGTTATCCATAATGAAGAATATTAAAATTTACAGAGATGGAGGAAAGTTTACAAATTAAAACTTGATCCTAATACAGGGATATGGCTCAACGGAGGGCGGAGGAATAGCCCGCATGATCAACCACGACGAGTGCATGAACATTAGCTCAGTAGGAAGACTAACAGAAAATGTGGAAGCGAAGATTGTTGATATTGTCACAGGAAAGGCATTATCAGTTGGCCAACGAGGCGAGCTTTGGCTTCGAGGGCCAGCAATCATGATAGGTAAGGTTTGAGGAAACGATGGGGGGGGGGGGGGGGGGGGGGGGGGG
>BQKN01066400.1:147880-164171 GCA_022839385.1 Asparagus kiusianus
TGAAATAACTAAGAGCGGGGGACCTAATAGAAATTTAAATAATGTAAGCGGCTAATTTCGGAATATAAAACATGTAAGGGACTAATATCGAAAAAAAAACCCAAGTTAAAAGCCTTACCATTTGCAATTCGACACGAGGAAAGCGCGCCATAAACCTCTCAGCCACCTCCGCCGGCAGCGGCGCACCACCACAAACTACCCTCTCCAACGCTCCCAAATCAAACTCCGCCGCTTCCTCGGACCTCTCCATCGCCACCACAACAGGCGGTGCCGCCGTCATCAGCGTCACCTTATACCTCTCCGCCGCTGACAAGATATCCTTAAACCCAACTCTACTCATCACCACCGTCGTCTCCCCCAACGCCAACCCTTTAAGCGCGAAGAAAAACCCTAGTGAATGAACCATCGGCGCAATCAACAGCATCACCTCAGGCTTGGTCGACCTCAGTGCGTGGAAACCTGCAGCCATAGCAATGAAGCTCCGGTGAGGAATTGCCGCTGCCTTTACTGTTCCAGTGGTCCCTGATGAGAACAGGATCGCTGCCGTATCAGACTGATGAACTTGAAGGTCGGAGAATATTGAAGATGGTGATTGGTTAAATGATTTGTTGGTCAGCATGGACTGAAAGTCGATGGAATCGAGAAAGATAGATTTGATATTGGAATTAGGAGGGAGCTTGGCGGAGGTGGCGGAGGTGGCGAAGATGATGGAGGGCTTCACGAGATTGATGAGGCGGGAGACTTCAGAGGGGGAGGAGAGGGGGTTGGCCGGGGAGACGACGACGCCGAGGGACAGGAGGGAGAAGTAGAGGATGGGGATGTCGAGGCGAGAGGGGGAGAGGGTGAAGGCGACGTCGCCTTTTGAGAGGTTGAGCTGGGTTTTGAGGGAGTATGAGAGGGAATGGAGTTGAGATATGAAGTCGGGGTAGGAGAGGGAGGAGGCAGTGGAGGCGTCGATGAGGGCGGGGGAGGAGGGGGGAGGGGAGGGGAGGAGGGAGAGGGCGAAGGAGGGGAAGGAGAGGGGGAGGGTGGAGGGTGGGAGAGGGACGGGAGGGCGGAGGCTGTGGAAGGTCTGGGTCTCGGCGGAGAAGCCGGTCGAGGGATCGACGACAGCAGGAGTGTAGGTGAATGGTTCTGCCATTGGAAGTGGAGGAGGTGAGAATGGAGAGTAGGAGGAAGAGGGGAATGGGGATTTATAGTGGGAGATAAAGAGTACTGTGGAATGAGTTGGACAGTTTGGTTTGTGTCTTTGTTTTTGGGCACAATTGTTTATTCTAATTTATCTATAAACTTAATAATTTTTTTAACCATTGAATTTAGTTATCCCTAAACCCAAACAGTATAATTCATTGTTAGAGTATCTTGTCTTTATACATTTTTGGGGTAAAAACCCCAGAATACCCAGCCCTCAATTTCCACAAAATAAGTTCTCCCTCCTCTCACTGGTGGAAAACTAGGCATCGTTGACGGGCATTCCCGTCAAGAATGCCTAAATTCCCATCAGTAATGAATATCCTTGGCGGCTTCCCGTCAAGGATAAGCCGTCAGCGAAAGTCCCGTCAGGGAAGAACTATCCCTGACGGGCAGCCGTCAGTAATGTTTATTACTGACGGCATCAATGTTGACGGTGAGCGCCGTTAGTGAAAGTGAAACATCACTGACGGGAATCCCGTCAGCGATGTTTCACCATCACTGACGGCGATCCCGTCAGTGATAGATGTTACTGACGACTGATCGTCATCGCTGAACAAATAAACGTTAACGGGAAACCCGTCAGCGATATGTATCGCTGACGGGGTGCCGTCAGCGATGACCTTAATATCGCTGACGGGATCCCCGTCAGCGATATTAATCGCTGACGGGTCTACCCGTCAGCGATGTACATGCTATCGCTGACGGCTAACCGTCAGCGATACATATCGCTGACGGGTTCTCGTCAACGATATTATGTACATCGCTGACGGGAACCCCGTCAGCGATAAGTAATATCAGCTAAAAAAAATTTCTGTTGATTATATATTCAGTTCCCTGTACATATAAACTCACTGTGCATACAAATCTCCAAACGATATTTCATGCGCATTCCAAAACATCTCGAAATGAATACAATCTAAATTTTCCCAATTAAATCTCTCATCCAATCAATTTTCACAAACATTCGAAATATGTACATTCACTTTTCACGATAAGTTTCAAATCCACAACAATTTTCACAACAATGTTTTCAGCGAAAGTTAGTTCCATTGTCAATTACATTAAAACTTCAATCGTTTACAGAAAATTACAATGAAAAATAAACAAATTACAACTCTCGAGAAAATAACACAGAAATTGTTTATCGAATCCTGTTTTGTGGGACTTTGCCTGTGCCGGGAGTGCTTTGGCTCGTGGACCACCGAATCACAGATCGTGAAGGGGTTTAGAGATTCTTCCTTCGTTTATCGAAGTAGGAATTTGAAGTGAAGATCTTATCAAAGTAAGACGATCACTCTTCTTAAGATCAAGTCAAAGCTCGAATATCAAGGAATCACTCCAAGAACTATTCTGTCTGCTCTCTCTGCTCTTAATTGCTCGATAAAATGCTCGATCCTCGTCAGTAATGACCCTAGGGGGTATTTATAGCCTCTGGGATACATAACTGAAAAACACAACAAAATGAAGAAGTTAAGCCGGCGAGACAGTGTTTACTGTCTCGGCGGCCGAGACAGTGTTTGTTGTCTCGGCCTCCGAGATAGTAAATACTGTCTCGAAAAAACCAACTGCCTGACAGTTTTTGCTGTAACCGCTTTCCTACGTTTCAAACTCCGTTATTTTGGCAGTTATTCACGTGATTTTCGCCCACGATGTTTTCCACGTCCCTTGGCAGTTAATGGACACGTGGGTGGCAGTTATTTGATTCAATTTTGACCATTTCAAAGCTATCTCGCTGGCGAGACAGCAAACACTGTCTCGCTAGTGAGACAACAAACACTGTCTCGCTGGCGAGACAGCAAACACTGTCTCGCTGCGAGACAGTCCATACCTGTGATTTTTTGGTGATCTTTTCTATTTTTGGATATCTATCAACATTTTTTGACGCCTACAAACAAACCATACACACATGTCATAAGTTCTAAATCCACATCAAACCATACGCACATGTCATAAGTTCTAAATCCACATCAAACCATACACGCATATCATAATCTCAACTATAAAGATGTCCACAATATACAAACACGAGTTTAGAATATAACTCACTAAGATAGGTCATCCGCCCTATCCATGTCATCGTCCGCGTTGCCACTGGTAGCCCCATCCCTACGACTCGTGCTCCCAATAGCATCATCTCCACCCTAACAAAAAAATAATTTAAATTTAGAATCACATAATATTGTGTGTAATCATGTTTTACATATATAATAAGTATGCCTGTCTGCTACTCTCTCCACTACCAGTAAATGCCTTTGGAGTGGCCAAGAAGTTCATAATCTGGCTTTGCACCCGAGTAGGAACCCGCCTTCTACAAGATTTCATTATTTGCCTAGAAACCATCACAAAAGTAGCAGTAGGCTGGATCACTCGCATAAGCTCCTCTTGAATATCCTCCCACATCTCCTCGGGAATCTGACCATCTAACATATTCATCACAGAGGAAACAAGCTGCATCGTCTGCTGAGTGCAATCCTCCTGCGGCATGTAAGAGGGCCCCGATGACATAGTCGATGGTGTTGAAATCGACGGAGGCTAGAATTGTGTCTACAACTACCTTTATATACTTAAAGTGTTTTTATTTCTTGAAAATTTCGGCAGCACCTACCCGCAGTTCTCCGAGTACACTGTGCGGATGTTATAATGCGTATCAATCATCGATAATAGATCGATACGCAAAACAACATACGCTTATTGTACACGGAGAAAAATACGGTACGTGTTATCAAAATTTTTAAGGAATAAAAATGCATAAAGTATACAAAGATAGATGATACACTACTGTATTCCTAACCTGTACGAGAAGGGGACTCCTCCCCGGACAGATCTAATAATTATTGCATGTATATCATGCTCCTAAGATAAATCACGTTATTCTCTTTAGATGTAAAAAGTATTTTCACATCCAACTAGAATTGCGTGAGTTTATATCAGAAGAGATTCACATCCAACATTATTAGACGGGAAACTAGGGGTAACGACTTTCGATTCATAAATCATGATATATAACACAATAAAACTTGTAATTACCCACAAGAGAATAAATTAACCAAAAGAGAATAAAGACCCAGAGAGTAAATTAGCAGCTGGTCAACTGTATCATATCAAACACCAGCAAGTCATAAGAGGTTGGTTATCTAATAATTGTTCAAACTTAAGGTGGTAACTTTCTGATATTTAGCCTATTTTATAATGCGTAAAATTTGATAAGTTTTTTGGTCTTCTCTAATTAAACTTAGGCATGGGCGAAGGTTTCAACAACAGTCATGCCCATAAACAACCATAACGAGTCTGAGACTTCAGTGTCTAAAAAAACTCACTGCATGCATTCAAAGTTCAAAGTCCAAAAACTTTATATATCTAATGACTAATTACATATTGATGGTTGAACTTAAAATGATGCAGATAGTATAGCATACATATTATATATCATCAAGTCAAATTGATTTGATAACTATCGTTCTTAATGAACTTTTCTCTCAGAAAGGTGAATTAAGGTAAGGTCAAATTCTGTTACCGAAGTTACTTATGTCGTTATTTTCTTCATGAACTTTTCTCTCAGAATAGCGCTATCTCTAAACCAATTTAGAGATGAACTTCAGACAAAAATTATTTCACTAGTGATTGCACTTTAGACTAAAAACTGTCACGCTATATAACCACTTTATTACAGCATATGCTTAATTTTGTTTAAGTCTGTATGTTAAACTTTACAAATAAAATGAGACTCAACTAGATTACAACTATTTGTAAATATCAGCCAGCTTGGTCGTTTTACAACTAATTATGTATAATTTCTATACACCAAAATGGAACAATGACCAAAAATTACCGCTTGGATCTCCTGCAATGCAATCCAACAAAAAGTAAGATTCACTTGGACCTCCTGCACTGCAATCAAAGAAATCAAATCTCAAATTAGTAAAAACAACAAAACCTAAAATCAGAAAAAAAATTAAAAAAAATTGAAAAAAAATCAAAGGAATCATGCGCTGCAGGTGAGGAGATGAGAGATCTCCAAGGTCGACGGTGCGACGGCGAGCTCCAAGGTCGACGCGGGGGCGGTGTGACGGCGAGCTCCAAGGCCGACGGTGAGCTCTATCGGGGCCACGAGCGGTGGAGTCGAAGAGGGGGAGGGGAAGGTGATGGCGCGGGCTAGGCCGGCCGCGAGAGTGAGGTGATGGCCGGCGGCGAGTGGCTGAGCTGAGAGAGGGGAAGTCGAGGGCGCGCGGCGGTGAAATTAGGGTTTCTACGAAGAAAAGTTCGTCAGATTAGTTATAAAGCTCACATCGCTGACGGGTTTTCCGTCAGCGATGTTTACATCCCGTTAGTGATGTTTTTATCGCTGACGGGAGTGAAGAAACGCTGACGGGAACATCACCGACGGGAGTTCCCGTCAGCGATATAAACAACGCTGACGGGAATTTTCCGTCAGCGATGTTGCCGTCAGGGATACTATTATTTCCACTAGTGTCTCCCTTCTTTCTTCACCCTTCTGTACCCAAAGAGAAAGGAAGAAAACCTCATTGTTCCTCCATTCTCTCTCCATTCTCTATTCTTTCTTGATGCCCTAGCGAATCCGTTCTTCTATTCTCTTTCAATTTCTCTACAACTAGTCCAATCTGGGCGAAAATCAAAGCCCTAACTTGTCCATACTATTCTTACATGTTCCAAAAGTTAGAATATAAAAGTCAATTTAGTCTGCAATAGGTTGTCCACATGTTCTACGGTTGTGACCATATTGCTGATATCTACTATACTTTAACTCTTTATGGGGATTCAATCCTAAAGGAATGTGATTTGTTCTTAGTCTTCCATGAAGAATTGTTATTGTTGGCAGCCAAATAACCATATTTTTATCATCTGTATATGGTTTGTCATCGTCAATAATTGAGTATATAAGAAATGTTTATTTCCCATTGACATTCAATTTCGAAAAGCAATTATTTTCTCTAAAATACATCAATGCACAATACAATTCTTCATCCATCTATGTTTGTCACCAAAAATAAACAAATATGTGCAAAATTTCATTAAAGATAGTCAACTAAAATAAAATTTAACTAACTATAAAATATGAAATAATTTTCATGGATAAGAATGTGAAATATATTTCATGAAATAAATGAGAAATTAATGCTATAAATTAAGTAGTTGAGTAAAATGCAAAATTATTCCTTAAATTACTAAGAAAATGATGAATCTCCACTAAAACTAAGCAGCCACTCCTTACGCATTAATGAAGTTGAGAATTAATTGATGGATTCATGAAAGTGGTTGAGAATTAATTGTGGGTTCATAAGAGTGGAAAAATGAAAAAAAGAGAATAATGGAAGAGAGATGAAAATTAATTGAGAAATGGTGAGGGGGGAATAGGGGAATGATATAATTAGATTTTTTTAAAAAAATTAAGGGGTCCACATATGAAAGAATTTAGGAACGGGGGGGGGGGGGGGGGGTTGCGGAAGGGCATAATTGGATTTTTCAAAAAATTTAAGGAGACTCACATATGTATGTATTGTATTTTAGAAGTTGGGTCTAGAGATAAATACATAAACATAAGTGGGTTCAGTGATACAAAAAAAAAAATAAATTAGTTGAATTTAAAGATAAACTAGGATAAACTTTTGTGCCTAAAAACAAAAAAACCCTTTTATTTATGTTTAGGGTTTTTTTTGCTTTTAACCCAAAGTTTAACCATCACTTAGTTAAAAATCCGTCCACTTCCATAAATATCCATACACTTAGAGTACCCTTTGTGAGTTATTTATAAACCCAATTGGTAATATATTCTCAAATTTTATATTTTATTTACAAAAAAAATCCAAAAATTCAAAAATGCACATTGGCGCGGGCACTATTGGTGATGGTCAAACATTGGTGATCGGGAGAGGGGGGTAACCCATCACCAATGGGTATTAATGACGATTTGCCTTGTGAACAATGTTTTATGCACCCATCACCAATGCCCATTGATGATGGTTTACCCCATCACCCATGTTTGTTGGTGGATGAAAACAATTGGTTGAACCAGTTAGCTCCCCACACACAAATACATACAATAATCATGTATATAGATTGAAATCACATCCTCATATCCAGCTGTCAAACCATAATATACATTCAACATTCAAACTACATCTCCAAATCCAACAGTCACATATAATACATAAACCCGCATCTCACATATCCATCCACAAAGCAATAAAATCACAAACACATACTACAATCAAACATAAAAACAACTCCACAAGTGCATACATATCGAACATGATCCAAAAGTCTATAGATGTCTAAAAACATGTATCCGGCTACAAAACATAATACATATAGAGAAACTCACTCCTCATCGTCGTCATCTCCAATGGAAGCAGTGTTTTAACTAAACTAAGTACCTTTCAATAACACTCCCAACGGTGCTCCCAACATTCTCACCGATAAGCTGATCTTAAAGCTATCGCTATTACTAGATTTAGCCAATTAGGGCATACAATCCAAAAAGTCTTCTGACCAACCTGAAAGCACCTTAGGAGGAGGAGGAGGAGGAGGAGGAGGAAGGAGGGGAGGGGGGGGGGGGGAAAAGAGTTTATGCTAATCTAATCTGATTTAATGCCAATTTAAAAACTAATTAACAAATATCCTAGCAAGTATGATATTCAACAAGTTATATGCAAAGATATGTAGTATAAACAAGGGTGAAATAAACATGCAACAATGACGATATAGAATGAAACAAAGCACAAAAGAAATACGTTAAGACAAACGCAAACGCAAGAAAATAATCACGGAGTTCGGTCCTTCTGACCTACGTCTCTGCTCCCCACTCTTGGGGAGAATCCACTACACAACCGGGTTTTCTACGCTCAACCAAAAAATATTTACAGCAACACAATCTTGGTTTTCTAGCTCACCAAAAACTTTCACAATACACACTCTTACAATCACACTTTACACCCTCTAAATATTAGTTTCTAGCCCGTATCCTTCCTCAAGTGCTCGGATTTACTACCTCTCTAGGCTTTACTATCGACGCCACTCCTCTTGGAACCGACCCCGTCTCTCATCACACACCTCTCTCGGTGTACAAGTGTATTACAAAGTGAATCTCACAATTAAGCACAATACAAATGTTAATTTATTCTCTAACAATGGATGAGAATACAATATAAGCCCACTCTTAATGTCACAATCTCACAACCCCAAATATACTATGTATGAAAATACCAAAAGCTTAAGCGGGTGTGTGTAACAAAGAGAATAAAATCAAAACTAAACTCAATATAAACTCTAGCTTAATAATCAAATAATTATATATAAATGTAAAGCTAGATTGAGTTTAGAAATACTTCTCTAAAGATGACAAGAGAGAGGGAGATGAGTTGAAAGTCCAAACACAAATGATGATCTCTTCAAGCTCATGTGAAAATTTCTTCACAAACAAACTTATAAACAAACTTTGAAACCCTTAAACTCTATTAGAAATTTTCCTAAACTTGTTTAAAACATTCTTTTGGATAGGTCTTAGTGTTGAGGGATGAGTGGTATTTATAAGAACTCAAGACAATACCCCAAGGCCAAAAAGCAGCCCAAAAAGCAGCCCAAAAAACAAGGCAAAACACCCAAAAAAAAATAAAAAAACTAGCCATTATCTGGAAAAATGCCAATCAGTCAACTGAACAATAGTTTTGGGCGACTAATGCTATAGCCGTTAGAATAGTGTTGGCAGATTCTGGAAATTTACGTATCTGGCTTTGTAAAATCAATTAAACATAGTAAATCAATTCTAAAAATCATGAAAGTTTGAAAAAAGTTTCTAGACATGTAGATGACCATGTTAGAGAAAGAAATTTTGAAATATCACTACCCATTTATGAGAAATAAATGTTTGAATATAAATATTTTAGATTCTAAAAACTACTAAAACACTTGATTTTGTAAAATCAATTTGACATAATAAATTAACTCCAAAATTAATAAAACTTTGGGAAACATTTATAAACATGAAAAAAACATGTTAAAGAAGGAATTTTTGAAATATCAGTTAGTATTTGTGAAAACTTACTATTTTGCAAAACTTGTAAATACATGTGTATTATAAACTTCTTGATTTTTGACTTTTAAGTTAAACAATGTTTTGAAACCTTATAAAATGATTTTATAGACTAATAAAAGATGTATATAGCGATTGTTAAGTCTAAAAACTAATAACTCAATATTTTTTAAAAATCACTTAAAAACAAGAATTGTGTGTATGTGTGATATTGAGCTTAAAGTATTAACACACAAGTATAAACACCTAAACTAAAAATATACCCAAGATGTCTAGATCTTCAATAAGCTTGTGTTGGATGCAGATGAAGATTGATCTTGAATTGGTTTATATTATGAAGAGAGGTCGACGATGTGGCATTTTTGATAATTGGGAGAATACAAATCTCAAGTTGATAAATTCTCAAATGCCTCCTACAAAGGGTATGCAACGTACGAAGATGCTTTGTTTGAATGGGAGAAGTACACCATCACTCTTGATCCAACATCTAGCTTAAGGCCTGTTCAATTTCAACAACAAATACTTTCGTCGGGGCATAATCTGGATGAGGACAAGAAAAAACTTAGGGAAACTGCTATTTCCTCCATCCATGCTTTTGTATTAGGTTCATTATTTACAATATTAGTGTTTCTAGTATGTATCGTTGCAATATTTGTTAGTTTCTCCATTGGAAAAAGCATGTGATGTGATTTGTGGATGAGCTTGCCATATGAGGATAAGCTTGCATGGTTTTTGTCATTAAGCTTGTTTGTGGACACTTGTGTATTATGATTTTTGATCAGTTTGAGCTTATTTTCATTCTATGAAAAATGTATGCGCAGTTAATTTGTTTGTTCTCTACTTGTTCATTATTGTTGTTATTTTTGTTCTGTCTACTTGTTCGTTGTTGTTATTGCTTTTGTTGTTGTTCTATTTGCTTGTGTAACTTGGTGATGTAATAGTTCTGTGATGGAAAAGAAAGTGCGTGTTCCCAATTGCAAGCAAAAGAGTTTAGGCAACTAAAAACATACAAATCAGCTCCACAACTTGGCAATACACCATATTTCTTTGCATTGTTTCCAGGTTACTATAATGAGGAAGCATGTTTATGTTTGTTTACTTTGGACTTGCAAACAAGAAGCTGGACATGCCTGAAATATTACAGGTCCTAAATATTATAGATTCTATACTATGTCATGTTAGTTCTAACTTATACCATGTTAGTTCTAACTTATACCATGTTATTCTAGCTACAATCATGTTAGTTCTGGCTGTATTCAAGTTAGTCCTTATTTGGGTCATATTAGTCTTAGTTGGCATCATGTTAGTTCAAAATTGGGTCACACTAGTTTTAATAAAGGCCGCGTTAGTTCTATAACATGTTTGCATCTCATGTTAGTTTTATCTCATGTTATTTCTAATGCATCTCACGTTAGTTCTATTAGGAGTCATGTTAGTTGCCGTCATGTTAGTTCTAATGGAGAACCTGTTTACTAGTTCTAATTGAATTCATATTAGTTCTATCACAGATCATGTTAGTTCTAACTTATGCTATGTGAGTTCTAATTTATGTCATATTAGTTTTAATTTAGAGCTACCAGGTGAGTTTTAGTTTATACCATGTTAGTTCTACTTTATACCATTTTAGTTCTAGCTACACTCATGTTAGTTCTAGCTACACTCGTGTGAGTTCTAATTTATGTCATGTTAGTTCTAATTTATGCCATGTTAGCTCAAATTTATACCATGTTAGTTCTAGCTACACTCATGTTAGTTCTAGCTGTATTCATGTTAGTCCTTATTTGGGTCATGTTAGTCTTAGTTGGCATCATGTTAGTCCTAAATTGGGTCATGTTAGTTCTAATAAAGGTCACGTTAGAATTTATGCCATGTTAGTCCTAATTTAATTCATTTTAGTTCTACTGTAGCTCAGTTAGTTTACATCATGTGAGTTCTAATTTATACCTTGTGAGTTCTAATTTATACCATGTTAGTCCTAATTTATGTCATGTTAGTTCTATCGCGACTCATGTTAGTTCTAATATATGTCATGTGAGTTCTAATTTATGCCTCATGAGTTCTAATTTGTGCCATGTGAGTTCTAATTTATGCCTCGTGCGTTCTAATTTGTACCATGTGAGTTCTAATTATGTCTCGTGAGTTCTAATTTATACCATGTTAGTTCTAATTTATGCCATGTTAGTTCTATCAAGGCTCTTATTAGTTCTAATTTATATCATGTGAGTTATAATCTATACCATGTTAGTTCTAATTTATACCATGTTAGTTCTATCGTGGCTCATGTCAGTTCTAATATATGCCATGTGAGTTCTAATTTATGCCTTATGAATTCTAATTTATACCATGTTAGTCCTAATTTATACCATGTTAGTTCTATCGTAGCTCATGTTAGTTCTAATTTATGCAATGTGAGTTGTATTTATGCCACGTTAGTTCTAATTTGAACCATGTTTGTTGTAATTTATACCATGTTAGTTCTGTCGCATCTTATGTTAGTTCTAATTTATGTCATGTGAGTTCTAATTTATGCCACGTGAGTTCTAATTTATACCATGTTAGTTCTAATTCTTCATTTTAATTTTAACCCATCTTCCTTTTAATTTCAACCCATACATACTTAGTTTGTAGCACTCACTCTATGGCATCGACCCAGAATATTACAAGCTATTTTTGGCATACATTAAAAATATACCGTAGTCCGCATAGAGCATCTGCTGATTCCCTTGGCCAGGGACGATCACTGGCATCTTGTTGAACTTGATTTGAAAGAAAAGGTCGTCAAACACTACAGTTCTGCTGGCCACAAAGCTCTACTCATTGAACACAAAACATTACAACGTTTATTAATTAAGTAGTATAACATAAGACTCATTTCAACCACATGAAGATCTCAAATAGCAATTGACATCCACTTATATATCTAAAACTTGCAAGATTGCTCCCAAGATTGCTATTAGTCTTTTCTTCTTGTCCTAAGATTGCTCTTCTTCTTCTCCACAACTTGGCCTAGCTGCGAATTTCATGACAAATATATAAAATGAGTTAAAATATGAATTTTTATGAAGTTTTATGAAAAAGATATATTAATTGTACCTTGGTAAGTTGACTTTACAGCTAGTTCTATAATGCATGAGTTTACTACATCTGCTACATATATGTTTATTCCTTTCTTTCTTTTCTTGTGCTTGTTCTAAACCTGACTGGATTCCAATAGCATTGTGTGGACGACCTTTAGTCCTTGCAAGTCTATCAGGATCACGAACTGTAATCTGAGGAATGTGCTCCATTGTATGTGAAATGAGTGCGGAAATCTGAGGAATATCTACCATTTGATCTTGAATTTCTTCAACTTCTTCTTCAAGTGATTCTATGAAATTTGTTAGCACATCATCTAGTTTTTGCATCTTCTCTTCTGAATCAAATGCAATCTCGAGTGTATTATTGAATTTTGCTCTTAAAGCCTAAGATTTCAATAGATTAACTCTTCATAGCTTGTGATGTTTCTTCCAAATACAATGTTGTCAACCCTAATGTTATGATGCCAAGTATGTATAGTCCAACGGTGGAGGATGTAATGGTTGGGTAATGAATCCATTTACCTAGCAATCATTAGCGACAATATATGTTTACATACAACACCATTAGTTTTAAACAAAACACAAGTGCAACAGAACTGTATCTGATTGGATTGTTCATAAGTAACTACCGCCCATTTTCCTCTATCTATAAACTTACAGATATTGTATTCAATAATGTCCCCATCTTTTCTTAATTCTTTACAAAATTTTGTACCAAATCCTTTGAATTTAGTTTGGAACACATCAAACATACTGCGTGTATACATTTCTCCAGCTTGGACCTTAATTGGATGTCCAAGGAGTATGACATGCTTTGTGTTAAGACTCTTAAAATCTTCATGGGCTTCACTTAAGCGACGATGAGTTACTATTTTTTTATATTGTGTCATAAACTCGTGTAATTGAGTCTGTGAGTTAACATACCCATCAAAAAATACATTAATACTTTCACTCCTTTGGCTCGATTTCATTCTAGCAAAAAAAGTGTCCTTCCGATAACATGGAACCCAATGTTCTTGACATTTGTAAACTGTTTGCAACCACCCCTCCCCTTCTTCATTTATATCAAACTTCTCCTTCATCTCAAGCCAATATCCTTCACATTGTTCAATTGAAGAACTATTACACCACAAGCCCCAATACCTTTAAAACTGTTCATCTAAACGAGACCCCAAAGTAGGCAAATGATCAGTAATATGCTTTTGCATGTGCCAATAGCAATAACGGTGTCTTATTGTTGGAAATATAGAGTGAATAGTATTACACAGTGCTCTATCCTGATCTGTTATAATAGCACCTGGTTCAACCCCATGCATGCATTTCAGCCATTCTTGAGATAACCACAAAATGTATCTTCCTGTTCATCAGCTAATAATGCACAACCAAGTAAAGCGGACTGTGTATGGTGATTTACACTAGTAAATAGAGCAAATGGAAGACTAAACTTATTAGTTCTGTATGTCACATCAAACACAATAACATCATTGAATTGCAAATAAGATGCTCTTGATCTTCCGTTGGCCCAGAAAACACTCCTCAATTGTCCACTACTGTCTACTTCTATTGCAAAATAAAGTTCTAGATTCTTCACTGTCATACTCTAAAAATGTTGAATGATAGATATGCATTCATGGCCAATATTATTGACTCTTTGGGTTTTTATATGGTCAATGCACAGTTGTGATGTCACTAATTCACCTTTTCTTTTATTGGTTGCATTGATGACGCGAGAAATGGTGGAAGGAGGCATATCTTCTTCTTGCAGGCTATTAATAAGTTTTTACATCTTTGAGTTTTATGGAATTGTTGATATGATCTGTGCATTTTTGCTTTATCTAGACTACTTAACACATGATTTGCATGTTCTTCAACAAACCCCGTGACCTCCCACGATTTATCCTCTAATAATTTAACTCGCATCATTGCCTTACATCCCACTCGGGTTTCTCGCCGAAAAGGGATCTCTATCTTGTCTCTATTAGATCTATAGCCCTCCTTATCACAAACAAACTTTTTGTCTACCACTTCTCTAGTCTTGCGAGAGTAATTTACCATACTCTTCCATATTCCAAAACCCATTAATAATGCATAAGAGTTATAATAGTTATAAGCTTCTTCATTACTATTAAACCTCATTCCTAGTAGTGGTGTAGAAGTATTTATAGTATTGACCGCAATTTTACTTCCAATAGCACTTGATTCTTCCATTCTGAACTCTATACTAGTTGAAATTGTTTCCTCCATTCCGAACTCCTAAAGAAGAAAAGAAATTCAAGAAAAACAAATTTAGTATTTGTAAAAACTTTGATGATTGTATAAAATTCTAAAATAATTATAACCTAATACAACAAAGAAGATTGAATTACAACTAGGAAAAATATTATAGATTGAACTTACAATCTTTAGAAACCAATGAAATTGGTTTATGTTAAGTAGTGATATTAAGAAAAAAAATTCATAGGTAAGCACTACAAATTGAAACCAATTAGCATGATAAAGAATTACCTGGTACGTTTTAAATTAATAATATACAGACATCATATTCTTTGTTATTTAGAAACTTGATTGACCTAGATGATTAAATTTTTATCATCATCATCAAAAAATTGACAAGACAATGAAGGTTTGAATTTGATCAAATTAGAAATATCAAATTTGGGCAAATGCTCAAATCAACAAGTAGTCAACTTCTTATACCCACACCGTCCGTTTATAAATAAGTCCACTTAAGTTTCAAGTTTCCTCTACTGACCGCATGAAATAGGTCAATAGAACCGAATTCAGACTCTCTTTGTCACATTTAAAAAATAAGGATGCCACTGTTACCTGATAATTTTATCATTCAATGAACCTTTTTTCCCTTTGTTTTTAGTAATATTAAAAGACAATATATTGTTCGTTGTATAAGAAGTGAATCAAAATCAATTTCATTCCATTAGATATTAATTTATTGAAAGACCAAACAGATCAGCGTAAGAGAGGAAAAGAGGGTGTATTAGAAGAGATGAGAAGGAGAGAAGAGAGGGATCGAGAGGGATGGCGATTTTACTTGAGAGATGGATCACGATAGCTGGATTAGGCTCGTGGAGGAGGAAGGGTCTTAGAGGGGGGCACCCCGTTCTCGATCTGGTCCTAGGACGGAGGGATCTCACGACGGCATAGAAGAGATGGGAAAGAGAGAAGAGAGGGATCTCGATATGGTCCTGGGATGGAGGGATCTCGCGGTGGTGGTGTTGTGGCGAAGTTGTGACTGGGGTTGGGGGAGGGGAAGAGGGTGGAGAGGGTGGAATATCACGACGATGGTGTCGTGGCGGAGTTGCGGACGGGGTTAGGGGAGGGGAGGAGGGTGGAATATCACGACGATGGTGTCGTGGCGGAGTTGCGGACGGGGTTAGGGGAGGGGAGGAGGGTGGAAAAGGTGAGGTTTGGGGAGTGAAAGAGTAAGGGTTTGGGGAGGGCCCCGGGGTTCTCCTGGGGAGTTAGGTTATGAGAGAGAGAGAGAGAGAGAGAGAGAGAGAGAGAGAGAGAGAGAGAGAGAGAGAGAGTGGTATGGGTCATGAAAACGAGAGTCAAAAGTGGTGGGATTTTTTTAAAAAAAGCCCATTGCAGCTCACGTAAGGGAACGCTAGCAGCGCTTCCCCAGTTTTCTCTCTCTCTCTCTCTCTCTCTCTCTCTATATATATATATATATATATATATATATATATATATATATATATATATATAAAATATGGGTATGCTTGGTACCAAGCACAAATTTTATGCTTTGTAATGAGGTGACATAATCCTCTCCACTCATTCAAATGGAGATCACATTCACATGGGTTGAGGAGTGCATATGGATATGCAACCATTTGAATGAGTGGAGGGGATTATGCCACCTCACTATCAAGCACCACTTTTTGTGCTTGGTACCAAGCATACCCATTTTTATCATATATATATATATATATATATATATATATATATATAT
>BQKN01066401.1:0-38640 GCA_022839385.1 Asparagus kiusianus
ACATTTTGGTTAAACCATGTTTTGAAACTTTGCACAATGATTATGTAGACTTAATAAAATATGTATATAATGGTTGTTAAGTCTATAAACTGAGAATATGATATTTTCACAAATACATTAGAAAATGAAACATAGGAGTATGAAAATATATTTGTTTCATATCTAAGTAGTTAAACCAAATCACAATAATAACTATGAAATATGTAATCTCATATTTATAAATATAAAAACCTAAAACCATGCATGTATATATATAACTATATATATACATAGAAACCAAATACGTGTGTGTATATGATATTGAGCTTAGAGTATCTAACACACATAATATAAAATCTAAACTAAATTTACCCAAGCCGATCTTGATCTTCAATAAGCTTGACTTGGAACACTATGCGGATGAAGCTTGAACTTGATCTTTAACTTGAATTGTACATTACTTCACTCCACAATTCCTCCAACCTCCATTGGATATGTTCTTTGAAGCGTGATTCCATCCATCCTCCAACTCGTTGTTTGTCTACAATAAATAAAAATGCACAAATACTAGACAAACAATATTAGTAGTAAATTATTTGTTAAACATCATCAACAATGAGGCCAACAATCTCCCCCTTTTTGATGATGACAAACAATTTACAAAAAGGATATATGCATGAAGGGAAATGAATATATAAATTATAATTCACATGCATATAGCCAAGGAAATGTATACTCACAATATTTCTCCCCCTTTGACAACATCAAAAAGGGGACAAAGGGATGAAGAGAGCGAAAGCTCCCCTATCAATAAGCATAGGTGAGTATCAAACAAGTATAGGGATTGCTCCCCCTATCAAAAAGCCATATAGAATATAAGCAATAAAAGATCATGGCAAACATGTGAGTATGCATACCTGCTAAATATTACTCATATTCAAGAGATAATGAGAACATATATAAATATATCAAGATGAACGTAGTGTCTCATATCATAAAAACCATGTATAAAATAGATTTATGAAATCACAAGAAAGAAGACATGAGAATCATGTAAAAAGTTTTCAAGTAAAAACAAATCGACCAATGAAATCATAAATCGCAAGTAAATCATATAAGAACATAAAACCAAATCATCATTGATTTTCAAAACTCAAGAGAGGCAATTATATCTAGCTATTGAGCTAATATCAACCTATATAAATATTTTAGCATCCGGTAAACAAGATTTGGGAATAAACACCCAATAAGCCCGAAGGGTATATAACTACAAACCTCTCATTTAAAATCAAAACTAATAATCATGAAAACAAAAGATTAAAGAAAAATCATTTTCATAACCAAAAGATTTTAAAACATAATTTTCAAAACTAAGAAAAGGAAAAATAAGAACACTAAAATTCTTGGTTTAAAAATTAAATTTGTTTTGGTACCCAAGAACTCTTGGTACCAAAAGACTTAGGGACATGACCCCTATCTTTTAAGCTCAAAGCCCTTGGGTTATGAACCCGTTTGGGCACATGTGGTGCACTAACACGGTCAAAGCAATAATCTTGCAAATAACCCTTCCGATTGCAATTTGTGCAATGAAAGAGGCCCACTTGTTTTTGTGGACCATTAGCTCGTGCATGGGAATCATTTATAAATAAAAATTTTCTTTTAAAATTATTTTGCAAATGAGAAACATTCTTAAACAATGGTCTATTTGGAACATATTGCAACTTAGAAGCTTTTTGTATATCAAAACAAAATTTAGCAAGATGTCCAAACCTACCACAAATATCATATTTAAAAGCATGTGGTCTACTAGAAGCATTTGGCAAATGAGATTTCTTTTTCAAATCAAAACAATATTCGGCCAAATGACCAAAACGACCACAATGATCACATCTATACACATGAGCATGCTTATGATGAACAATGGGTGCATGTGTGTGTACATGTGATGAAGAAGCTACATGAGATGCACAAGGAGCATTGATATTTTTATGTTTGTGTGCATCATAGCAAAATTTAGCTAGATGGCTTTTACGGCCGTAAATAGAGCACTTGTAAACTTTGCTATATATGTGTGCATGATGAGTGGATGATTTCTTAGACTTGACACACATATTCATAAGCCTCTTATGATTATCAAAGCATATTTTCAAAGTTGAATCTAAAGATGAAATGTGATTATTCATAAGATTCAAATCTTTATTTTTAGGCACATATGTATTTTTAGAAGTAGAATATAAATAGTCATTTATAAAGGAAGCAGTATCATTTTGTATGTTCTCTACTTCTAACATGGTATTATTTTTGTCATGAGTTAAGTTAGCAATATCCAATTTCAAATTTTTATATTCCAAATTTAACATATCATTGTTTTTTTGAAGAGCAATACTTTCTTGAGAAATGATATCAAATTTGGAAGCTAACTTCTTATGATCGGATTTTAAATCTTCATGCTTGCTTTTTAAATCAATAAAATTATTTTTTTTAATTTGTTAAAGACATGCAATAATTTTTCACTAGCACAAGCAAGTTCATCATTAGGTAAATTATTAATAGATTCGAACTCGTAAACCTCACTAGGGCTATCGTCTAGTGCTCGTATGCATGAAGCTCCTTTAGAACTTGAAGCAGGATCCTCCAAGGCTTGTCGGATCGCCTCCAAGTCTCCTTGATGCGCTTCTATGAATTTTCATAATGTATAAGCGCTATCAAAAGAATCAAGCTTGTTAGACATAAATGAATCAAATGCATTTAATAAAAATTCTAACATAAGATTGTTCATAATAAACATCTTTTTATCATGTTTGCTCCACTTAGATTTCTCCAACGTGGGCACAATATAAGCACAATCAATGACTTTCCATAAATCGATATTTTTAGATTGAACAAATAATTTGAATCTAAAACACCATTGAGCATAAGGGAAAACATTAAATTTAGGAGCAATACTAGAATCATAGCCTAAACAAGATGTATCATTCATATCCATAATTTGTAAAAAAAATATGCAAGCAAGATACAAATACAATCAAAATAAGATTAGCATAAAAAGATAACTTAGATCTTTAACTCAAGGCAATTAGACCTTAAATCAAAGAGCACCAAGCTCTGATATCAAATTGTTAGACCCTAGAGGGGGGTGATTAGGGTCTTATGCTAATCTAATCTGATTTTATGCTAATTAAAAATAATTAACAAGTTATCCTATCAAGTATGAAATACAACATGATATGTGAACTAGGATAAGCAATATGAACAATGAAATATATCCTAGCAAAGAGATATACTATGAGATATATATGCAAGGATATGAAACTAACACAAGGGTAAACAAAATGAATCAAGATAGCGGATGATATAAAATAATGAGACAATGGCGAAATGAGCAATGAGCACAAATAAGAATAAACGCCAAAGCACACTCAAACACAATCAAATGATCACAGAGTTCGGACCTTTCGTCCTACATCTCCGCTTCCCACTCCCGGGGAGAAATCCACTATCACAACCGGGTTTTCTACGCTCACCTGAATAACGTTTACACCTCACAGTGTCGGTTTTTAATGCTCATCGATCAACGTTCACTCCTCACACTCGGTTTTCTAGTTCACCGAAAACTTTATAATCATGTTGAGAGGGTATTTGAAGTGTTGCAGGACGGACAGCTGAAGCTCAACGGGAAGAAGTGTGAGTTCAGGAAGGACGAGTTGGTGTATCTCGGCTTCATCGTAGGGAAGGGCCAGCGGAGGATAGATCCAGGCAAGATGGAGGTGATCACGAGGTGGCCGACACCAAAGATAGTGACTGAGGTGAGGAGCTTCATGGGGGCTTGTCAGTATTTGCGTAAGTTTATTCGACATTTTTTGACTTATGCAGCACCGTTACATGGCCTCACAAAGGCTAAAGTTCAGTTTGAGCGGGGAAGGACGCATGAGGAGGCTTTCAGTTGCTAAAAAGGAAGATCTCGGAGGCACCGGTGTTGGCGTTACTGAATTTACAGCGGACTTTCGAGGTGGAGACCGACGCGTCTAGTTATGCGATGGGCGTGATGTTGATTCAGGATGGGAAGCCGGTGGAATACCATTCTGAGAAGTTTTCGGGTGCTGTTGTGAACTACCCAACCTACGACAAGGAGTTCTATGCACTATATCAAGCAATTAAGCATTGGAGGGTATACTTGTTGGGGAAGGAGGTGGTCGTGCATTCGGATCACAAGCCGTTGGAGTTCTTATATGCCTAGACAAAGCTACAGCAGGCACGACACATGAAGTGGATGTCTTATTTAATGGCTTTCAACATCATTATTAGGTACAAGAAGGGGGCGACGAACAAGTTGGCCGATATGTTATCTCGTCCGTCGATAAGGTCTTTATTAGTGGCGACGCGTATTCAGCCCTTGGTTCCTTTGGAGTATGTACAGGTGTACGCATCCAGTAGAGATTTCGGTAGTGTGTTTGAGCAGGCGAAGGCTGGTCGAAGGGGGGAGTATGCACTTGGAGAAGATGGCTTGTTGTACCGTGGGACATCGCTATGCATTCCGGAGGATGGTGATAGGTTACAGTAGATTCGGGAAGCACATACCTCGCGTGTGTAAGGGCATTTTGGCATTCAGAAAACGCTTCTCAATCTATGGTGACATGTGTTTTGGCCACGGATGCTTGATGATGTGACCAAATATGTTGGAGGGTGTAAGTTATGCTGTATTTCGAAGCCTTCTAACAAGAAGAGGGGATTGTACCTACCATTACCGGTTCCTTCTAGGCCGTGGGAGAGCATTTCTATGGATTTTCTAGGAGGGTCACCGACTACGAAGCGCGGGCATGACTATTTGTACGTTGTGGTGGACCGGTTCAGCAAGATGGTGATATTGATTCCTTGTAAGAAGACCGTGACGGGAGCGGGTGCAGTACAATTGTTCTTTGAGCATGTGTGGAAGCACTTTGGGTTACCGAGTTCGATTATTTCGGATCGGGATAGCCATTTTCTTGGGCATTTTTAGGATTCTTTGTGGAGTTTGATCGACACTAAATTGAAGAAGAACACGGCCTTTCATCCACAAACAGACGAACAAATGGAGGTAGTCAACCGGACTATGGTGCACATGTTGCGGGGGTATAATTCCAAGCATCCTAAGACTTGGGATGAGAGTTTACCATATTTACAGTTTGCTTTTAATCGGGCGATTCATGGATCTTCCGGAAAGTCACCGTTTGAGACTTGTTATGGATTTTTACCGCCGAGCCCGTTCGATCTTGTGTTTTTGTTTGAAGCCACAGTGGACGGTAAGGAGGGGGGCGAAAGACAACGTGCTCAGCGATTTCTCGAGAAGATTACACATATTCATGCCACGGTTGAATCTCAATTGAAGAAATCATAAGCTAAGTACAAGGCGAAGCATGATCAACATCGGGTTCCTTGTAACTTTGGTAAAGGCGATATAGTATGGCTAAAATTGAGTAAGAAGAGGTTAAAAGGAGAAGGGAAGAAGTTGAAGCCTATTCATTATGGTCCGTTTCTGATTCTCGGTCAGATTGGCAACAACGCTTTTCGATTAGATTTGCTGCCTTACTTAGGCATGTATTCGGTGATCAATGCCGAGTACTTGAAGTTGTTTGAACCTCCGTTATTGGATAATGAAGGTGATGACAAGATGATCTTACCGCATGTTGAAGACTTGTGGTTTGATAGAGAGGAGCCACTGAAAGAAGATTGTATTTTGGAACGGAAGACGACCACGACGAGGCGGGGGACGAAGGAGTCGTTTCTCATTGGACGTTAAGGTTAGGTTCCTAGCAGGGCTAAGTGGTTCAACAGAGAAGGAGGGGCTCGCAAGTTCCCTCAGCTGAAGTTCTAACTTGAATGGGACTTCAAGTTCCTAAAGGGGGTCCCATGATACGGGTGTATCTTCTCTTCGGGAGCTTAGCGATCCTTATGGGAGCTTGAGGATAGATGATTCTCATGGTATCTTGAGAATAGAGTAGAGGAGTCATGGACGAGGTCATTGGAGGCGGTGAAGTCGAAGGATTCGTCAAACTACAGGAACAGCTTGGGCTCTCTGTCCGGTCGACCGCATGTGTCATTGCGGTCGACCACGTAGTGCACAGACCCAGACTGTATCTCTGGACTAAGATCGGTCAACCGATGTGGGTGCTGCGGTCGACCGGAAACCCTATAAACGATTTTTCCAGAAAACAATGTTCTGGCCGGTCGACCGACTTGGTCACGACGGTCGACCGCATAGCGGTTATGGGCCTAGGCCTGTTTCCTGCACCGTTTAGGATTTCTGTTTAGTACAAATAGAAACACGACTTTTCTAGGGTTGATCATTGAGATTGTAATCAGAAAAGAGATCAGTGAGGTTGTTCTTTGATCTAGAGAGATTGTGAGAGAGAGATTTTGTAAATCCAATTGATTCTCATAATCTAGAGAAGGTATTTTCCTTCGCCCTAATTATAACTCTTGTGTTCTTCCGTCGTTTTCTTCTCTACCCACTCTTGATAATTCTGTGATCAAGAGTGCTCGCATGGCAACTTGTATCAGGTAGAGGGAACTATAAGATTATTGTGGATCCATGGGCGACCCAACAGTAAGTTATAGGAAGTCTCCGCATCAATCACATAGCAAGTGACTTCTGATTTCAAATCTCTGAGTTGACATTTCACCCGGATTTTTCCCAACGGTCTTGACCCACTAGTATTGAATCCATAGATGACAGTTCCCGTGGAGGCTAGCTTGTTGGTGGGAATTCTGAGGTGGTACATCAATCATAACGGCATAATGCTGACAGCGAAACCAGGGTCAACCTGGATCCGGTTGACAACGTTCGAGCCAATATATCCGGTGAAATATAGAGGCCTATCATGTTTCGAATTCTTGACTTGCATATCTTCTTTGGTGAAAGTGATGCAAGGGAATTTCGTGGTCGCCAAATTGCAATGCTGAACTGATGACTCTGGCTCTTCGGGAGTTGGCTTAATCTGAGTAAGGAATACCTCAGAATCAGCCAAGGCTTCTTGTAAAGCTTCTCTGGCATCTTTCGAGAGGCGTAATAACTCATACAGCGTGATCCTTGCTGGGATATTAGCCAACTGAGTCATGACATCAAAGCGGTATGGAGTATTCGAGCTTTCCGGTTTATCTCGTCCAATCGGTCGATTGAAACGAGACTACCTCGGAACTTAAACCTCTTTATGTTGGGGTTCTTTTTCTTTCTGTTTAGCTAGTTGTTGAGGTTTTCCAGCAGTCACTGGAGGAGTTGCAACTACCCCCAGTTCTACAAGGTTTTTAGTGTTTGGGTTAGAGGTTTCAGGATACTTATAATGGTATTCGTTCCCACCCCTTGTAGCCAAAGACTCTTGCTCTTCCTCAAAAAATGGTAAAGCTGGAATTTCTTCGTTATTCTTCTCAGGAATTGCCGAGGCTCCATAACAGGACTTCTCTTTTCCCTTGCCTTTTAATTTCTTCTTTGACGTGGATGCCGTCCATTGTTCATCTTCAAGCAAATCTGGATGAACCCAAAGGATTTTGCCGTTGGGGGTCGTGTGTGACACAATCCCTTTTTGACGCTGTCCATGAGGGTCATCGTTGATGGTTTGCATTTTAACCTTTAATACTGGCTCAGCTTGAAACCAGGATAAAGGAACTGATCCGAAGCTAATAGACACCGCATTTGCACCTACTTTCTTTTCTTTTGGTTTCGGCATCATGATACCAATATCGATTAAGGTTTGTATTTTGTCTTTTAAGATATAACACGCCTTAGTGGGATGGTGGACCCTTCTGTGATATGCACAATACTTTGGGTCGTTAGTCTTCTTCGCTTCTTCCTGGTTTGTGACCGGTGGAAATTTGATCTTGTTGTTGTCTAAAAGATATTTGAAGATAACTGGTACTTTATCATTCTTGAAAGAATATTCCTTCGGGAATCTGGGCTCTGAAGTCTTAGGTTGCCTCGGAGGCTGTTGATTCTGATTCGGTGCTAATTGGAAGGATGATTGTTACAGTTGTTGTTGTTACGGCTGTTGTGATGTTTAATGCGCATCAACAGCAGCTGCGGACCCTCTTCCTCTGCCTCGATGGTTAAAGTTCTGTTTTTGAGGATTAGCTGATGGCCGACCCCTCTCCAACTTCTTTCTCTTGATAAAGCGCTCAGCTTGTTCACCTCTCACTTTTAACTCTTTTCATGTTTTGGAGGGCATGACTTCTAATACATCCAACGACAAGTTATCATGACATGTCTGTAGGATGAATTCTTCTGTGAGTGGATCTCGGAAGTTTACCGCTTTGTTTCGGAATCGTTTGACGAATACATCAACCGACTCCTCATCTTTCTGCTTCTCGTCCAACAAGGTGCCAATAGAGACCTCAGTGTCATCGTCGAAGAAATTAGTGAGGAACAATCCTTCCATATCTTTCCAGCTAGTGATACTCCCAGGCTTAAGGCGTCAGTACCAATCGAAGGCAGGCCCACGGAGGGTTCCTACGAATGACCGGACCATCAAAGCTTCTTTTCCGGATATTGCGCCAAGATGCGACTTGAAATAGATCAAGTGTTGAGTGGGTGAACCCCTGCCATCAAAAGGAGTAAAATTAATCAAACTAAATTTTGGGGGATAAGGAATCAGATCCTACTCCCTCGTGTATGGGTATGGAATGCCCGTTTTCTTCACTTCTTGGTCGTTATCAGAGCATTGACTTTGCTCTCAAGATCTTGCATCTTCTTGTCCTCTTCCTCACTCTTCTTCAAGTAGATTTGAGGAGGTTGAGTAGATGACTTAACCGGACCGCTTTCAGGATTGTCTTTATCGGGAGGAGTATCAGCAAAGATAGTCTCATCTTCCTCATTATCGACCTCAGTTATACGTATAGGTATAGCGTTACGCTGGCTGGATTCTGCTTTTTGGCTTGATTCCGGTTGGTGTTGTTGAGCCTGTAAATCTCGCACCTGCTGCATTGTCAACTCCATCTCGGTTTTGATTTCAGCTCTAATTTCTTTGCATTGTTTAGCTAACGCTTCCTGCAGTATCTGAGCTTTGATCCGGCGTGATTGTAAATGATTCTCTGACTTGCCCAACACTGGATGTGGTGTCGTCCGAAGCAACAGCAGAACAAGTATCTGACAGTTCTTCATCTGAAGATAAACCTTCATGTATTCTCTTGTAGTCTCGACGTCGGTTGGCTCTTCGTTGTAACCGCAACATCCTTTGAGAGAGACCCCGCTCAACTCTCCCTCCCGGAGAGAAATCAGAGTCAGGGTTGACTAATTGTTGCTTTTCTCTACCGGTCATATTAATAGTGACCTCAGGGAATTAATCTTGTTGAGTTGTAGGTTTCTTCTTGTTGAAACGCCTCATTTTGGGTTTTGACGCTTTGGTGGAAAGTCTTTGAAATACGGAGACTCTTGTTGGTTTAGTTTTGGAGTAACCGTATTCTGTCAATACTGCCTTAATGAGCCTCTCGCAGAAGCAATGAGACTCATCTTCTCGGACAATTCTTTTTCGTGAGTTATTATTTTGATAGTACAGCTCGTCATTATTGTGATTTGAGCAACCTATCTTTTGCTTTTGAACCTTGTTAACATGCACATGACGACTAGTTGTCGCCTCTGGGCGATCCAAGGTTGAATTCTTAAATCCACCTCCTTGCGGGCATGGAGTCTTCATAGGTCCTAAACGAGAGCGAATTGGTATTTTCTCGTTTCCGACTTGTTCAATTCTGGTAGGCGTATATTTACGACCCCCTGCGTAAGAAACCACTAAGGGTTTCTTTGCTGGGTTCGAGTGCTCTTTGATTAGAGCTTTGTCTCGATTGTGTAGGCGTCAAAAAATGCTAATAGATATCCAAACACAGAAAATCACTCAAAACTGGGAAAATCACCCAAAACTCAGTCTTTGCTGTCTCGCCAGCGAGACAGTCTTTTGCTGTCTCGCCGGTCGAGACAGTATTTGCTGTCTCGCCGGTCGAGACAGTATTTGCTGTCTCGCCAGTGAGACAGTAAATTTGCTGATTACAACGTTGAAATGGTCCAATAAACACCTCAATAACTGCCCTACACGTGTCCATTAACTGCCAAGGGACGTGGGAAACAACGTGAGCGAAAATCACGTGAATAACTACCAAAATAACGGAGTTTGAAACGTGGGGAGGCAGTTACAGCGAAAACTGCCCAGAATATTCGTTTTGCGCGACAGCATTTTACTGTCTCGCTGGGCGAGACAGTAAATTTACTGTCTCGCTGGGCGAGACAGCAAATGCTGTCTCGACCAGCGAGACAGTAAAACACTGTCGCGCCGTACTAACTTGCTGTTTAGTTGTGTTTTTACAGTTGCAGACCCCTGAGGCTATAAATACACCCCTAGGGTCACTTCTGACGAGGATCGAGCATTTGTTAGAGCATTTTAGAGCAGAGAGAGCAGAGATTTCAGTGTTTTGTGTGATTCCTTGACATTCGAGCCTCGACTTGAGTTCAAGAAGAACGACTATCTTACTTCGATAAGATATCGTTTCCAATTCTCACTTTGATAACGAAGGAAGAATCATAAACCTCCTCTCACGATCTGTGAATCGGTGGTCAACGAGCCAAAGCACTCACGGCACAGGCAAAGTCCCACAAAGCAGTATTCGATAAACGAATTCTGTGTTATTTTCTTCAAGAGTTGTAATTTTTCTTATTTTCATTGTAATTTCTCTGTAATCGAAAGAAGATTAATGGAATCGATAATGGAATCAACTTTTGCTGAAAACAAACTGGCGACCACAGTGGGAGCCAGCGGCTTCGCTGCCGAAGCCGCCGTGTCGCAGCCGATAAAGATCGTCATCAGCGAGGAGATCGAATACGAATTCGATCAGGCGAAATTCGAGGAATACTTATCATCCTCACCTTCAAAATCGCCCTCCCCGCGCAAGTGTAGAAAGACTTCCTCTCCCAGGAAAACTTTCGAGTCTGCAACGCCAATGAAGGCCGCAGATGAAAACTCTCTCCCGATCGTTGCTAAAGAACCTGTCCGCAACGTTTCTGCTCCAAACGACTCCGTACCAATTAAGGAGTCTTTGACAAATTGCTCACCGGTGCTGACGAAGAGGGCTCGTCAGAGACAACACCAGCGCCGTGCTCGACAACTGGCCAAGGCCATGCAACAAACCGACGGGGTCCACTACTATGCGGACCTAGAGTCGAGAAAACAGAAAATGAATCAATTGCCCCAACGGCAAAGTAATCACATTTCTGCTCAACTTACGACGGAGGAATGGACCCTAGTCAAAAGGGCTCGTTCAACCCTGAAGGAACGGATACAGAGGCGAAAGGAAAAGGCCGCCCGCGCTCGTGCTCTCCGCCAACAAGCGCAAGGAACTAAAAAGGAGTTGGTGTCTGAAAAACCGCCCAAGAACCGCAAAGTTTGGATACCAAAGGCGCCGCAAGCATCTGTTCCGGGCCCGTCTACTGCATCAACCGTAAAACCCTGGGTTAGCCCAGATTTATCTAAGTTCAAAATCACCATGGCAGATCGCCTTGGTCCCTCGGTCGACGATCGAGGCAAAAAACCAGTTGAAGAAAATTCAAGTCAAGCGAACAAACCCTTGGTGGTTTCCTACACAGGGGGTCGTAAACACCCTCCTGTCAGAACTAATTCGGTCCAAGACAAGAGGATATCAGTTCATGATCGTCTAGGACCCGTGAAGACTCCACTCCCGCAAGGGGGTGTATTTAAAAACTTAACCTTGGATCGCTCAGAAACGACAAATAATCGTCCTGTGCATGTTAACAAGGCTCATAAACCAAAGATAGGTTGCTCAAATCACGGTAGTGATGAGCTGTACTATCGAAACAGTAATTCAAGAAAAAGGATTGTCCGGGAAGATGAGTTTCATTGTGCATGCGAGAGACTCATCAAAGCGGTATTGACAGAATGCGGTTGCTCACAAACTCCAAAACGAGTTTCCGTATTCCAAAGACTTTCAACTGAAACGTCAAATCCCAAAGTGAGACGTTTCAATCAGAGAAAGCCTGCAAGACGGCAGGATGAATTCCCTGAGGTCACCATTAACATGACCGACAGAGGAAAACAACAGTTAGTCAACCCAGACCCTGATTTCTCTTCAGAAGGAAGAGTTGAGCGGGGTCTTTCTAAAAGAATGGAGCGGTTACGACGGAGGGCCAACCGACGCCGAGACTACAAGAGGATGCACGAAGGTTTATCATCGGAAGACGAATTGTCAGATACTTGTTCTGCGATCGCTTCAGACGATACCGCGTCCAGTGTGGGGGGAGCAAGGGAATCCTTCGCGATCACGCCAGACCAATTGGCTCAGATACTGCAAGAAGCGTTGGCCAAACAACGTGAAGAGATCAGAGCCGAAATCAAAACGGAGATGGAGTTGACGATGCAACAAGTACGAGACTTACAGGCTCAGCAACACCAGCCGGAATCAAGCCAGAAGGCAGAATCCAGTAAACGCAATGCCAAACCAGTACATATTGCTGAGGATGATGACAAAGAAGACGAGACCATCTTTGATGATCCTCCTCCTGATAAAGACAGTTCTGGAGACGGTCCGGCGAAGTCAACTACTCAAATTTACTTGAAAAAGAGTGAGGAAGAAGACAAGAAGATGCAAGACCTCGAGAGTAAAGTCAATGCCTTGATGACGGCTCAAGAAGTGAAGAAAACGGGCATTCCATACCCGTATCCGAGGGAGTGGGATTTGATTCCTTATCCCCCAAAATTTAATTTGATTAACTTTACTCCTTTTGATGGCAGGGGTTCACCAACTCAACACTTAATCTATTTCAAATCACATCTCGGCGCAATATCAGGAAATGAAGCCCTGATGGTTCGGTCATTCGTAGGAACCCTACGTGGGTCTGCCTTCGATTGGTACCGACGCCTGAAACCTGGAAGCATCAATAGCTGGGGAGATATGGAAGAACTATTTCTCACCAACTTTTTCGACGACGATACAGAGGTCTCCATTGGCTCGTTGTTGGATGAGAAGCAGAAGAATGGGGAATCAGTTGACATCTTTGTCAAACGGTTCCGGAACAAGGCGGTGAACTGCTGAGATCCACTCACAGAGGAGTTTATCCTACAGACATGCCATAACAACTTGTCTTTGGATGTGCTGGAGATAATGGGGGTTGTGCCCTCTAAAACTTGGAAGGAGTTGAAGGTTAGAGGTGAACAGGCTGAACGATTTCTCAAAAGAAGAAACTTGGAGAGAGGTCAGCCACCGAACAATAATCAGAAACAGAACTTCAATCCTCGAGGCAGAGGAAGAGGGTCGGGAGCCGCTGTCGACGCACACCAAACGTCACAACAGCCGCCGCAACAACAACCGCAGCAGTCGTCATTCCAGTTGGCGCCGAATCAGAATCAACAGCCCCAGAAGCAGTTTAAGCCCTCTGAGCCCAGATTCCCAAAGGAGTATTCATTTAAAGATGATGAAGTGCCTGTCATCTTCAAATACCTGCTGGACAATAACAAGATTAAGCTTCCACCAGTCACAAACCAAGAAGAAGCGAAGAAAACCAATGACCCAAAATACTGTGCGTATCACAGGAGGGTCCACCATCCCACTAAGGCGTGTTATGTCTTGAAGGACAAAATACAGACCTTAATTGATGTGGGTATTGTGACCCCGAAGCCAAAGGAGAAGAAGGTGGGTGCAAACGCAATCTCCATTAGCTTCGGATCAGTTCCCTTATCCTGGTTTCGAACCGAGCCAGTGTCAGAGGTAAAGATGCAAACTATCAATGATGATCCTCATGGACAGCGCCAAAAAGGGTTAGTATCACATACGGCCCCTAACGGCGAAATCCTGTGGGTTCATCCGGATCTGCTCGAAGATGAACAGTGGACGACATCCACGTCAAAGAAGAAATCAAAGGGCAAAGGTAAAGAGAAGTCCTGTTACGGAGCCTCGGCGATTCCAGAGAGAGACGACGAGGAAATAGCAGCTCTACCACTTTCTGATGAAGAGCAGGAAGTCTTCGCGACAAGGGGTGGAAATGAATACCATTATCAGTATCCTGAAGCTCCTAATCCTAACGGTAAAACTCTGGCAGAACTGGGGGTGGATACGACCCCACCCGTGGCAACCAAGAAACCTCAGAAAGTTGTTAAGCAGAAAGAAAAGGAACCTCAACCCAAAGAAGTTCAAATTCCGAAGCAGTCTCGTTTCAATAAACCAATTGGACGAGACAAACCGGAAAGTTCAAATGCTCCATACCGCTTCGACGTCATGACTCAGTTAGCTAATATCCCAGCAAGGATCACGCTATACGAGTTATTACGCCTTTCGAAGGAAACCAGGATAGCTTTACAAGAAGCCTTGGCTGATTCTGAGGTATTCCTCACTCAGATTAAACCAACTCCAGAAGAGCCAGAGTCGTCACTGCAACATTGCAATCTGGCAGCCACCAAATTCCCTTGCATTGCTTTCACAAAAGAAGATATACAAGTCAGGAATTCAAAACATGATAGACCGTTATATTTTACTGGATATATCGGTTCAAGCATGGTCAACCAGATTCAAGTCGATCCGGGTTCTGCTGTAAGCATCATGCCACTTCGGTTGATGTACCACCTCGGAATTCCCGCCAGCAAGTTAGCCTCAACGGGAACTGTTATTTATGGATTCAACACTAGCGGATCAAGACCGTTAGGAAAAATCCGGGTGAAGTGTCAACTCGGAGATCTGAAGTCTGAAGTCACCTGCTATGTGATCGATGCAGAGACTTCGTATAACTTACTGTTGGGTCGTCCATGGATCCACGGTAATCTTATAGTGCCCTCCACCCTCCATCAGTGTTTGAAATATGTCGACACTAATGAGGAGGTCAAGACGGTGGTCGCGGATAAGCAACCATTCAAGGGGTTAGAAAACTATTTTACTGACTCCCTTCTATATGGTGCTGAGTCCGAAACTGAACCATCGGCCCATGGCACGGACAGCGGAGATGAAGCTGATACCGAAGCCGGGCTCGATTACAGTGAAGGTCTTGTATTAAATGACATTGAACCTCTTGTAATCGATCTTGACGGTGATGAATCGTCGGACGAAAGTTGTAACTGACAACTTACCGATGAAATAATAAAGAATGATTTAGAGTATTCGCCTTGTCTTAATGATGTAATGCAGAAATTGTATGATAATCCTAATCTACACATACCAATTCGTTCGTCCTGCACGGCGACGAAATATCTGCAAAATTCAGCCGGGACAACGGTGATCCTACCTGCAAAGACAGGGGGTGAGAAGGAAATAATCTTTGGGAAAGGGGATCCATCCCCAGCTCCTGATCTTTTCTTAGACAGCAGTTCAGATGGTGAAAAGCCTGGATGGCATTTCTCTCGGTATAGTTGGCAAGCTAATGATTACATGGAGAGACAAGGTTATGACCTCTCGCTTGGTGAAGGTCTTCATTTTGGTCAAGGAGTTAGGGTGCCACCCCGTTCTACTTATGTACCAAAAGGAAAACCAGATAATCATTATAGTCATAATAGAGGTCTAGGTTATGCTTCGTCATCTGAGGACGAAGATTGCCAACAGATCATTAGCCAATTGATAAATGGAAGCGGGCATTCATCCGATACTTCAATGTGGGACTCTGACACGAGCATCGGAGAGAGATTCAAAGCACTGATGTCAAATATGGAGACAGTTAATCCTTCCACAACTGAAGAAGACGACCAGTTGCCTATTTGGGAAGATCCCTGGATGCATTACATGAACATCCAATACGGAGATCGATTCGAACAAAGAGAACCTCCTACTGAGGATAAAGTGGTCCAAGTTAATATGGGTGACGAAGTTAATCCGAAACCTATATTTATCAGCGGTGATCTTCCACCAGATGAGAAAGAGGAACTAATCGCCCTCATCAGAGAGTATATCGACGTTTTCGCTTGGAACTACGAAGATATGCTAGGACTCGATCCAAATGTAGCCATGCATACCCTGAACATAAAATCAGACGCTAAACCTGTCAAGCAACAGCAAAGACGGTTTCGTCCACAAATTATGGAGGCAATAGAAGCTGAAGTCAAAAAACTGATCGATTCAGGTTTTGTCAGAGAAGAACAACATCCTGAATGGTTAGCTAACATTGTTCCAGTTCTTAAAAAGAACGGAAAGATCAGAATCTGTATTGATTTCAGAGATCTGAATGCCGCCTGCCCTAAAGACGATTTTCCTCTGCCTATTACGGATGTCATCATTGACAATACATACGGGTTCGAGAGAATGTCATTTATGGATGGATTCTTGGGATATAATCAGATCAAAATGCATCCGGATGATGAAAAGCATACAGCTTTCAGAACACCCCTCGGTGTATTCTGTTATACTGTTATGCCGTTCGGACTGAAGAACGCCGGCGCCACATACCAACGAACGATGACGAAGATCTTTCAAGAACACCTTCGGAAGACTGTCGAATGCTACGTTGATGACCTGGTCGTGAAGAGTCGTGATAAGAACGACCACATTAAAGATTTGAAGACGATGTTCGATCTTATGAGAACTCATCAGCTAAAGATGAACCCGACTAAATCCTTCCTAGGAATGTCGAGCGGTAAATTTCTCGGATTCGTCGTCACCACAAAAGGTATTCATATTGATCCCGACAAAGTGAAGGCGATAAATGAGCTGCAACCCCCGAGAAATCTTAAAGAACTCAGAGGATTGCAGTGTCGATTGGCATATATCCGTCGGTTTATATCAAATCTGTCCGAAAAATGTCAACCGTTTTCTAAACTCACGAAGAAAGGCGTGTCATTCATTTGGGATGAAGCTTGCCAAAAGGCGTTCGAGGATATTAAAGCATATCTAGCGAACCCACCTATTCTCGTTGCACCGAAATCGGGCAAACCGTTTCTGATTTACGTCAAAGCGACGAGCCATTCGTTAAGTGCATTACTCGCACAAGACGATGATAATGGTCACGAGCAAGCAGTATATTACCTGAGTCGCACACTGGTAGGAGCTGAATCTCGTTATCCAATGATCGAGAAGGAATGTCTTGCATTGGTATTTGCTGTCCAGAAAATGCGACATTACTTAGTGGGGCAGACGATTTATGTTATCTCCAACATAAACCCTGTCCGCGTATTCATGACCCAGCCGGCGTCCATGAATTGGCGTTTAGCTAGATGGGCCTTACTCTTATCGCAATACGACTTGTACTTTAAGCAACAAAAATCGGTTAAAGGGCGAGCTATTTGCGATCTTCTAGCAGAAAATCCTACGAAGGATATAGTCGAATTATACGACGATCTGCCAGATGAAACTCATGAAGTCAATACTACTTCACATCAGCAAGTGTGGCAGTTGTACTTCGACGGGGCTTCCCGCGCAACCAATGTGGCAAGCGCACCCGGATGTTCTAAAATCTCCTCAGGAGTGGGGGTCGTTTTAGTTTCCCCGGAAAAGCATGTTTTGCCTAGAGCATACTCGTTGACCGGACCATGTTCTAATAATGTGGCCGAGTACAACGCGTTAATAATTGGACTCAATTTTGCCAAAGAGCTGGGGGTCGAATACCTGGAAGCTTTTGGGGATTCTCAACTGGTAGTGAATCAAATACGAGGAGAGTATGAAGTCAGAAGTCCAGACCTGATTCCATACCATCAGGTGGCTATTGAGATGGCAAACTCATTTGAAGGATTTTTCATTGAGTACGTTCCACGTCTCCAAAACGCGTATGCATACGCACTGGCGGCATTGTCAGTATCATTGGCTCAACCTCCCGAAACAGAGCAATTGATTACAGTGAGGACTCACCAACTTATCGTTCCAATCTACGATTCGGATGTTAAAGAAGCATACTCAACAGCAGTTGAACCCGAGGTTCGAGATTGGCGCTTTCCCATTATCGACTACGTCCTACATGGTATATTACCTGAAGATGTAAGAGAAAGGGAATCGATTCGGCGAAGAGCACCGAGATTTTATTATAACACCACAGCGTGAATGTTGTATCGACGATCGTACGACGGTCTTCTACTTCGTTGTCTATCCGGTAAAGAAGCAGAACAAGCACTTAAAGAGGCGCATAACGGAATATGCAGTGCACATCAACCCGGTCCTAAACTCTGTGATCGACTTAGAAGAATCGGGTATTATTGGCCAACTATGGTAAAGGATGCAGTTGACTACGCACGACGATGTGAAGCGTGTCAGTTACATGCAAATTATATGCACCAGCCTCCCGAGTATTTACACCCATCGGCGACGTCGTGGCCATTCGAAACTTGGGGCATGGATATCGTAGGTCCTATTTTCCCACCGTCGGTTAAAGGGGACCGCTTCATTTTGGCAATCACCGACTACTTCTCAAAATGGGCAGAAGCAGTTCTACTTAGAGAAGTAAAGACGAGTGATGTCATTAAGTTTATTAAACACCATGTCATATATCAGTACGGTATTCCAAGGCGAATAGTACACGATAATGGCCCTCAATTTGTCAGCAATGCATTCATCAAGTTTTGCGGTAAATTCGGGATTAAGGACGTTTCATCGACGGCTTATAACCCTACGGCTAACGGATTGGCCGAAGCGTTTAACAAGACCATCATCAAAATCTTGGCAAAGTTGGTGAAAACCAATAAACGAGATTGGGACGACAAACTTGGCGAAGCTTTATGGGCTTATCGCAAACCTGTCCGTACACCTACCGGAACAACTCCATATGCCTTAACATATGGATGTGAAGCTGTTCTCCCATTGGAAATACAGATTCCTTCTCTCCGTATCGCCCTCGCAACGGGAATGACGACGGAAGAACATCATCAGAAACGTCTCGAGGAATTAGAGATGTTAGATGAGAAGCGCTTGGAAGCTCAACAACAGATCGAGTTTTATCAGGCCAGAATTTCTCGGACTTTTGATAAAAGGGTCCGACGACGAAGTTTTAAAGAAGGAGATTTAGTTCTTGCTGTCCGAAGACCTATGATTCTCACTTCCAAGAAGAAAGGAAAATTTGAACCCAAATGGGAAGGACCGTTTGTAATAGAAACAGTCTATTCAAATGGTGCATACCGTCTGGTCACTCAAGACGGCAATAAATTGATGATGCCGATAAATGGGAAGTTCCTGAAAAAGTATTACCCATAATATATTCAGGATAACCTGTGTAAAACGGGAAGTTCCTAGAAAATCCTATACAGGATATTTTAGGATAACCCAGTATCAGTTGATTATTCCCAATGAAAAATGATCATGTGAATAATCCATTCTTAATTATGATAAAAATGATTAAGATCTTCTTACTACTTTTGTTGAGATGAAATTTAATAATAATGAATCTTCCCTCACAAAACACTATAACGCGATCATGGAAAGGGAAACTCGATGATTCGTAACCCCGCACCATGAAAACTCCACCAATCAAATCAACCAAAAGATATCGATCTGTCGCTTATGTTTAAAATCAAAGTTACCCACCGAGTAGTTTGTACGAATCAACAAACTTATTGTTATTTGTACCCTATTCCTACTCGCCTTTCGGTCAAACCTTACTACAGTTAGGACCAAAGCCAAAATCCCCTCTCGATTCGTTCCATGAACGAGAGGTCCACAAATTGAGTGATCAAACCTTTAAACAGTTAGGATCATCTCAAAACCCCTACTTGGTCAAACCTTCCTATAGTTAGGACCACAACCAAAATCCCCTCTCGATTCGTTCCATGAACGAGAGGTCCACAAACTGAATAATCAAACCTTATGACAGTTAGGATTATTCAAACCAATTCGGATTCTTTAAGTGGAGATCCCACTTTGAGTTTCCTTTACATCAGGAGATAGAATATAAAATTCTTCCTCTCCGATTTTGGGTTTATCTCTACCAACAAACAAGAGACAAGGAAACGGAATATGAAATTATTCCTTTCCAATTCTGGGTTTATCTCTACCAACAAACAAGAGACCAGGAGATAGAATATAAAATTCTTCCTCTCCGATTCTGGGTTTATCTCTACCAACAAACAAGAGACAGGGAAATGGAATATGAAATTATTCCTTTCTAATTCTGGGTTTTTCTCTACCAACAAACAAGAGACTCTGAACTGGAATATCCAGGTCCTTCCTTCACAAGCTTAGATACGTTTTCATACAAAGAAAACATAATCTATCTACACTTTAAAATCCATGTCATTCACACATGGGGGATGTTATCTCTACCCCTTATTAGAGATAAGTCTACATCTAACACATGTAGCCTACACATTCAATGCTGTAGTTTAAAGTCTAGAAGAGTTTAATTCTTTTAGCCCAACGTTATATGTGAAACGGACTTAGATAATTCACATACTAGCCCGATTCAAACGGTGTCGGTAAAGGCATATCAAATCCGTTGATGGCTGAGGATTTGCCAAAAATCCTATAAGTATTATGATTATTTATTCTAAACAAAAAAAAATGAGTAATCATAATAAAATCTCAATGAGCAAAAGAGTTCATTATATTGATCGAAAATGGTCAAACAAAAAAAGAGTATACATGTTCTTCAATTACAAGAATTTATGCTGACGAATTTGATCTTCTAGTTTTGAGAGCTCTATCGCGTAGGCTTGTTCAAGCTCAGCGGTCAGTTTAACTTTGAAGGCTTCCTCGTCAACACTCTGAAGTTCGGCGACCTCTTGTTCCTTCTCAGCAAGCCTCTTATCCTGAATATTCAATTGTTGAAGCAAGTTTTCTTCAATTTGAGCTGTTTTCGTCAGCTCAGATTCCAAAGTTATGCGAGCTTCCTTGGCGTTTGCAAGTTGTTCTTCCAGGAGATTTATCTCAGCTTGGTTCGATTCTAAATCCCGCTGTAGATCGACTTTAACTTGTATTCTCTTGACGACATGCACCCTGAGCCGATGACTGTGGGCTCTTAGCTTTTGGAGTTCGAAGTTAGCAGATTTTTGGGAGTCGCGCCATGCTTGCAACTTAAAGTCCATATGAGAAGTGATATAGGAGGGTACGCCTTTAATGCGAAGATCCTTCAGGAGTTCAACATGTTGCTTCAGCTCGACTAGATAAACGTTGATCGAATCGGCCAAGTCGTTATATCCTTCATCTCGGATGCCCGACATATAACGATCAAACGGTTTCTTAAAAGCCTCAAAATGTGAGCCTTTAGAAATAATGCGATCGACCATAGAGTTCCAAAAATGGACGAAGCCAAGAAGATCAGAGCAAATGGCGGCTTTTTCCGGATCCTCGTCAGCCAATAATTCTTGGATGCGAGTTGATAATGAGATGGAAGAAGCTGCGACAAGGGTAAATAAGTCAGTACAAGATATATATGTATACACTGCGATTTGGAGTATACCAAGTTTAACGGAAGAACCTTCAACATGACCCTGTGTGTCCGCTGGGGGTAGTCCGGTCTCCTGAGTAGTCGAAGCTGGTTCAAGAATAGCAGCTTTCGATACACCAGCTACGTCAGAAGATTCTGTAATTTCGACCTCAGAAAGTTTTGGGCTTAAGTCGAGAGGTCTCTCAGGGGATTCTACAAACAAAAGAATCATAATGAACATAATTGGGTGTTAAACGGAAACTTGAAGCAAATGAGATTTAAAACTCACCAACTCTGGGCACAACATCGGCCGATGTACCAACTTCTTCAATTGGTCTTGCTTTTGTTGCGACTGGACTGATCTGGGGAGTGACATTGACCTCTATCATCATAGGATCTGCAGGAGTTGCAGGTCGGGATTCGAGAATGGACGATTGAAGATCAACATCAGTCCCTGCCCATGATGAATAGTCACGACCCTCAGGCTGATGTTCAGTCTCAGTGATTATAGCAGTATCGGTTCCGGTAACTGGTCCTATAATTCAGACACTTAGATAATCAGTCGGGTAAAAATATATATAGAAGATAAGGAGTTTACAGAACAGAAGCCTTACTCTCAGAAGGGCCTGCTTCTGTTAAACCAGTGCCAACCGCTGGTTCCGTGGCCGCATCAGTCGCTTTCCCGAACAACAAATCGGAGATTTCTTGATGATCGCCCACCGAAATATCAATATTATAGTCAAAGTCAGTGAAATCATCAATTTTAGGGGTGTGGGTGATCTCTCCCTCTGTTGGTTTGTTCATGACGACGTCTACAGGAACCATGGAATCGTAAGTAACAGGTGAAACCAGACAAATTTACTCAAGTTAAAGAATAATCCTACCTTCGTTCGTCGGGACGAGTTTAGGAGCATCGCTACTTGAGCCAACTTCTTTTAGTTTAACTAAAAGAATAAAAAGTGCACAGGTCATTAAAAGAGGCACACGATCCGACTCATTCATTCCTCGGATTTCTCTTCCGAGAGGAGAAAGATCAATACCTGCGTCTGTAGCTGATGGATCCGTATCAGGAAGTAGTGGGATACCAGCTGGTCCTTCTTTCAGAGCATCCTGCATTTGTTGGACAAAACTGGTCTCCTCGGTTTCCATACCTCCGGGAGAAGCAGCATCATGGGGTAGTTCTCCTTCTTCTCGACTCCCTACAGGAATTAAACATGAAATAAGTTTGAGCATTAAGAAGTGTAAAAGTGATAAAGACAAATAGTTACCTTGCTCATCTGAAGAAGCACTGTGGTCAGACGTCTCCTCTACAGCCGGAAGATGAACACGTGGCTTAGAAACAGCTTTCTTTTGCCTTTTCGATGGACGCGCTTCATCCCTAACTCCAGGCCCTTCATAACGATGCTTAGTGCGTAATTCAACCCTAGAAGAAGCCTGAGTTTGAGCCTGAGAGGAAGGTCGAGATCTTTGTCGACGAGCAAGAGGCACTTCATCCTCTTCATCCCCTTCATCCTCGCTAAGGACTTCCACTGTCATCTTGTTCGGGTAAGTCATAACAACTCTTTCTTTCCTTTTTCTCGGAGCATCTGGTGGTTGAGCAGGTACAGCAGATGGACGCACAAGTCCTCTCTCGAAGAAAGAATCGGGGAGACCAGCTCTTTCGTCAGAACTTGAGCCAGTCTCACCCGCCTCCTCAAAAGTCTCCGTCTCCTCGGAGTCTAATTCTTCTTCACTACCAGCCGAGCGAGCCGGTTCTTTTCCCTTCCTCGACGATTCGGCGGCCTCTTTCTTTTGAGATGAAGTCCTAACTTCACGTGTCGTTCTGCTTGAGCGCCGCGGGACTATCTCTTCTTCTGGTTCCGGCATACTTCGGTATGGGGTGACAGTATTGGCGGCCATCAGCCACTTGCAATACAAGAAGGTCATCCGTAGAGGCGGCGATTCTAAAGGGAGATCGAACTCAGCGCCCGTACAGCCAGCAATACTCCAAAACCAGGCTCTCGCGCCATCAATGAGTCCCCTTCGGAAATTTAGGTGACGATTCGGGTTGCCGATGTATATCTGGTCGTAGCCGAATTGACGAGCAAATCGGCATGGAAGATATGGTTCGATAAGACAAACGTCTCTTACCCGAAATAACAAGTAACCGGGTCGAATGTTCATCAACCATCTGAAGCATCCAACATCTAAAACGGTACGATTCTGTCTTGGATCTTCAGTATCCAATAAAGTAGTATTGTAGGTACCAGAGAACCAAGGGAAACAGGGGAAGAATTCCCAACACTTGTGAATTTTGAACTGCCTTGATATGTCCGGCTCTCGATGTTTGATCCATTTGCAAGCTTCAAGATTCTGCAACAGAGGAAGGCTGGGATCTACCATCCTAGGAGCTTCTATTAAATCTGGCCGGTGAAGTACTAACCAGGCCATTAGATAAGTATATGGCAACTCTA
Source organism: Asparagus kiusianus (assembly GCA_022839385.1). Lineage (NCBI taxonomy): Eukaryota > Viridiplantae > Streptophyta > Magnoliopsida > Asparagales > Asparagaceae > Asparagus > Asparagus kiusianus. The sequence goes on from BQKN01066401.1 coordinate 23,710, forward strand.
GCTTCGGAACTGATAGGTTGGCGGAGGGTTTCTTCTTCTCCAGAGTAAACACAGTGATTAACTGTCGTAATCCACTGTGAATGGCAGCCACCATAGCAGGAAGCAAGGATAATTTGCGACCTGTAGCTAACTGAACGGCTGGATACAATACTTCTATCGGCATCATATCAGAGGACTGGTGGGGAACCACGCATCTCTTTAGCCACAAGGCCAGGAAACCAGCCAGCAGAGCAGTAGAGCTAATCGGAACACCGGCCTGCCACAAATAAGAACGGAATTTTGTCCCATGCGGAAACCCATCTTCTGAATGAGAGGTGTAAGTCTGGGCGTTTGTTTTCTCCAATAGCCGATTGATTTCACTTGGGCTTATAGGAGACAAGCCGCATACATCTTTAGAGCGATCTTCCAGATTCTTAAACAGATAATCGGCGAATTGTTTTAAGCTGACTTGAGGAGACTTCCTCCTTGCTTTGGGGTCCATCTCGGCCGTAGCTATGTGATAATGGCAGGTCAATTCCCATAGAACGTCATGAGTCACAGCTGACAGATCCTTTATCTTGTTCAGTTGATTGGTGGTCGGGAAGAACTCTTGATATGGGACGTCGCCTATCGGCAAACCAGACACTTGCATCATTTCATGCAGTGGTAGTCCGAGCTCCCCATTCTGGGTGAAGAATGTGTTAGTGTCCGGGTTGTAAATCTCGAACAAACAGAGAAAATGACCCACACTAATTTGCAAACCACTCATGGTAGCACGAATCGGGATCGCCAACCCCAAATTAGTTAACTCTCGCTCCCAATGTGTCAACGCATAGCGAGTCATTCTGATCCACCACCATTTATCCCCAAAATAATGTACCCATCCATAACATCTGAAATTCTCTCTGGGTAATACTTTGCCCGCTGCCGCTAACCGGTTCTTCACGGTATTGGCTTGCACTGTCTTTTCATTCTGAGGGATGTTATCTTGTCCCAAAATACCTGGGTGAAGTCCTCGTATAGAAGCTCTCTCACTTGAACCTGGGGTGGCTTCCTTCCCGATGAAACCACAGTGGATGTGCTCGTGATTATCAGTTAACCTCCAGAACATTTCGCGGTTAACAGATAAATTCCTAAACTTTAACAGCGAGTGGTCCCGAGGAATCAGAGGTAAATATAAGAATGATGACCCGCTTTGATATAACCATTGTGCGGGCTTGCAGAAAGCAACCTCCGGATCCTTTATGGAGTCACCAAACAAGAAATCCGGCTTCCTTATGCATTTGTTGTCATCTCGTTCTGAAATCAGGGGAGTATCCGTGATTATTCGTCGCAGAATACGGCAACTACCTCGCTGAATCAATTCTCGAGCCCCTTCACTATAATCTGATTTAAACTGGGGAGCGGACTCTATTAATGGTAATCCCTCATAAAGAGAATGAGTAACGTTACTCCGACCCGTAACAGCATCAGTAGGAATAACAGTAGGAGGAAAGTGAACTGATGAAGAAAACATACATATAAATGGTGTAAGAATATTCCTAAAACTACAGAAAAAAGCGGTATATCTTACTCTATAAGATATAGTCACTATTTCATAACAGGTGTGACGATTTTTTCATCTAACACATGTATAAAGGAGATATGCGTTACTATGCGCGGACATTATAACGGCATATCAAAACCTTTTAACACATGTAAGATGATATGAAATCGCCCCTGCATGTTCTGAAGTGTGTTTTGCCTAAGCAAAACGAACACTTTTAAGCGTCGATCCCCTCAAAAGAGGATGCCGGCTCTTCTCGAGAGTATCTCAAAGGATACAAACGAGGATCTGCATACAAATACAGGCACGTATATATGAAATTGATGAAATACAGTATTTAAATTTGTGAAAGGGTGAAAGAAACCTACCCCCATGCGAAGCGGCAGCAGGGGCAGCCTCCTCAGGGGACTGAGCAGTCGAACGGCTTCGGGAGCCTCGGGATTTACGTGGCGACATAATGATTATGTGACCTACAATGAAATACGAGAGGAAAATTAGGGTTTTGAGTATGCAATCGACAAAAGATAAAATTAACAAGACCGAGACAGTACAGACACGGTTACAGTTCAAGAAATTCAAAATTTGAAAGAGAAAGAGGGGAAACAAACCTTTGAAATCCGATGAGAATCTTCACCAACAATGGCACCAAACAAACCGAGAACAAAGAGGAGAAGAGAGGGAAGAAAACTGGTCGAAGAACGCCCGAAAATCACCCAAGAAATCGCCGAAAATCGTCCAGAAAATCGCCCAGAAAACCCTAAAAAAACCCTAAGTCCCGATTTTATACGCTGTCTCGCTGAGCGAGACAGTAAAATACTGTCTCGCCGAGCGAGACAGCAAATACTGTTTCGCCGTACGAGACAGCAAATATTGGGGAATTGTCTCGCGGCATGAGACGGCAAACATTCTCTTAGTCAAAAGCCAAATGTGATACGATTAGATACTCCAATGGGTACACGAGTCTAAACTGTTTCCCACACCCAATAGGAAGTTCCTGGAGAATATTGATCTGAATGTTCTTAAGGATAACCTGTTGAATTCTCAGTGAACATGTCAATTCAATGACAAAAGCTGAACCTATAAGAACAAATACCAGCTTCGATTCAAGATCTCGACAACGGTCAAGCGATAAACGCGACGCCGGAAGAACATTAGCTATTCTACAAAGAACTGAATAGACTAAAGACAAAAGAGTTCAAGGGTTGAAGCCATTTTGCAAGTCCTGCTACACGATCTACTCAACCAAGCATTGAAGGGATCGTAAGTAAAACCTATCTTATCCAAAGCATCCCAGACTCTTCTATAAAAGAATACGTCTGGAATACTTTGGAGGGGGTATCTGTAGGCGTCAAAAAATGCTAATAGATATCCAAACACAGAAAATCACTCAAAACTGGGAAAATCACCCAAAACTCAGTCTTTGCTGTCTCGCCAGCGAGACAGTCTTTTGCTGTCTCGCCGGTCAAGACAGTCTTTTACTGTCTCGCCGGTCGAGACAGTATTTGCTGTCTCGCCAGCGAGACAGTATTTGCTATCTCGCCAGCGAGACAGTAAATTTGCTGATTACAACGTTGAAATGGTCCAATAAACACCTCAATAACTGCCCTACACGTGTCCATTAACTGCCAAGGGACGTGGGAAACAACGTGAGCGAAAATCACGTGAATAACTGCCAAAATAACGGAGTTTGAAACGTGGGGAGGCAGTTACAGCGAAAACTGCCCAGAATATTCGTTTTGCGCGACAGCATTTTACTGTCTCGCTGGGCGAGACAGTAAATTTACTGTCTCGCTGGGCGAGACAGCAAATGCTGTCTCGACCAGCGAGACAGTAAAACACTGTCGCGCCGTACTAACTTGCTGTTTAGTTGTGTTTTTATAGTTGCAGACCCCTGAGGCTATAAATACACCCCTAGGGTCACTTCTGACGAGGATCGAGCATTTGTTAGAGCATTTCAGAGCAGAGAGAGCAGAGATTTCAGTGTTTTGTGTGATTCCTTGACATTCGAGCCTCGACTTGAGTTCAAGAAGAACGACTATCTTACTTCGATAAGATATCGTTTCCAATTCTCACTTCGATAACGAAGGAAGAATCATAAACCTCCTCTCACGATCTGTGAATCGGTGGTCAACGAGCCAAAGCACTCACGGCACAGGCAAAGTCCCACAAAGCAGTATTCGATAAACGAATTCTGTGTTATTTTCTTCAAGAGTTGTAATTTTTCTTATTTTCATTGTAATTTCTCTGTAATCGAAAGAAGATTAATGGAATCGACAATGGAATCAACTTTTGCTGAAAACAGATTGTCTAGTGACAAACTGAAGAGATTCGTTGTTGTGACTTTAAATTTTGACTTTACCTAAGACTTCACTAGTGACGCAGCAGACATAGTCGTAGTAGATGGACCAAGAGCGGACGTTGATGGGGTCGAAGAAATGGTCTTGTTAACCTTCTCTTGACTGCGACAGGGATGAGTGTCGCGGTTGGAAGAAGCGACGCGGCAGTTATGACTATCGCGGTTAGAAGAAGTGCCGCGGCAGTCATGACTGTCGCGGTCAAATGAAGTACCGAGGCAGTCATGACTGTCACGGTCAAATGTTTTGCTGCGGCAGTATGGACTGCCGCGGTTGGAGATTGCCTTCTTTCGTAGTTCTTGAGCATCTTCGGTTTTGGGAACCCAAACTTTGTAGTTTTTTGGTGGCTTTTCAGACGTCATTTCTTTCTTCTCTTTCTGCATTTGTTGACGACGAGCACGGGTGTGAGCAGCTCTTATACAACGCTTCTGTATGCATTCTTTGAGGGTTGAACGTACTCTTTTGACGAGGGTCCATTCCTCCGTCGTAAGTTGTGCAGAAATATGAGTGTCTTGTTTTTGAAGCAACTGGTTCATTACATGCTTTCTCGATTTTAGGTCCGCATAGTAATAGACCCCATCGGTTTGTTGTAAGGCTTTGGCCAATTGACGGGCACGGCGCTGGCGTTGTCTCTGATGAGCCCTCTTCGTCAGCACTGGTATGCCATGATCCAATGACTCCTTAAGTGGTGCAGGGTCATTGAGAGCAGAAACTTTGTAAGCAGAATTTTTAGCAACAATTGGGTAAGAGTCTTCACATGTAGACTTCACCGAAATTGAAGACTGAATAACTTTCTTGGAAGATGAAACCTTCCTATACTTACGATGCGAGGAAGGTTTTGAGGATGAGGATGACAGGTACTCCTCGAATTTTGCCTGATCGAATTCATATTCGATCTCTTCGTTGATCACGATCTTAATCGGTTGCGACACTATGGCCTCGGCAGCGAGGCCGCTGGCTCCCACTGTGGTCGCCAGTTTGTTTTCGTCAAAAATCGTTTCCATTGATGATTCCATTAAACTTCAGTCGTTTACAATGAAATACAATGAAAAATAAAAAAATTATAACTTTCGAGAAAATAACACAAAAATTATTTATCGACTTTTGTTTTGTGGGACTTTGCTTGTGCCGAGAGCGCTTTGGCTCGTGGACCACCAATTCACAGATCGTGAAAGAGGTTTGGAGGTTCCTTCTTCGTTTATCGAAGTAGGAATCTGAAGCGAATATCTTATCGATGTAAGATGTTCACTCTTCCAAAGATCAAGTCAGAGCTTAGATCTCTAGCAATCATTGTGAGCTATCTATGAAAGATGAAGACTTTTTCTCTCTTGCTCAAAATCACCAAAAGCTCAAGTCTCTATGCTCCAATCTGCTCTCTGTTCTTTGTTTCGTGTTTAGGGAGGTATTTATAGGGATAGGAGTGTATAATAGTAAAAATGGAAGTAATATAACTGACCAAGTGTACGCTCTTTGGGCGCGTCAGTCTACACTGCCGCGGCTATTAGCGCGTCAGCGTGGACTGGCGCGGCTAAAGAGGCGGTTCCAGCCACGCTCTAACATGCTTAAACCCGTTCTCCCACGACTTTTAACCACTTTTTTCGTGGTTTAATTGCTTATCCACGTCAGTACACGTTCTCTTTCTGATATGCTGCCACGTGGACCTTCAAGAGATGTTAAAAATTACCAACAATTTACATAAGAGGCTACTCTGCCGTTTGCGCGTTACCCTTTGCTGCCGCGCCTTTGGCGCGTCACCATGGACTGTCGTGCCTTAGGCACGTCACCATGGGTTGTCGCGCCTTAGGCGCGTCACTATGGGTTGCCGTGCCTATGCACGTCGCCTGGGTTACCGGCCTATGCACGTCGCCTGTCAGTGTATTTTGTCGTTAGTGTGCACATTGTTCTTTTATGCTGTTTCGCTTCCTTTGGATGATCCCCTCTGACTAAGATAATGGCGTCTCTTTGTTTTGAGCAGTATTTGGATGTCCGTAAACATTTTTTGACGCCTACAATAATTAATAATACAACGTATTATACGAAAATATACGTAATAATAAAAATAATATAACGTATTATTCAAAATGACAAGTAACAGTATCGATAACGTAACAGATAAATTCCAAAAATTTTTACTGCACTAAATAAATTTATAAGTATTTAAAGCATTGAAATAAATATAAAACTTAGACTTTAAATCATAGAAAACTGTAAAAATTTGAGAAAAAAATATAGATACTCTTTTAAAAAATCATAATTAAATATTTTAAAATACTAAAAATTATTTTAACTAATATCCAAATTCATGGTCCTTACATTCTACCTCCCTAAAATAAATTCCTCCCTCTGAATTAAAATAAAAGTAATGCAGAAAGAATACAAGGACAGAGATATGGAACGATATCCATAAGTAGAGGAGACAAGAAACAAGAAACAGTGGGAAGTTACGAGACAAGAATCAGTGGAAAGTTTTGGAATCAAAAAGTGATAAGACAGGAACTACGATATAATTTATCAAGATGATAGGATAAGGGCTAACTATAGTCTTACGGATGAAATATGATATGCTTCAAAGTTGTCCGTTATATTCTCATTGATAGGAACTCGGGATCATGACCTGCATAGGCCGTCACTAAAACCTATCACGTCCCGCTTCCCAAAATACCCGAGAATCGGAACATGAACAAGCCCGCAATGTATTAGATTAAGGAGAATAAATAAAATAATTATTTCTCCTCAACCTAATACGCTAAAAGTCTAAAAATAAATACAATGCGAAGTCACAGGTCCCCGATCACAGATAGCAAGAATATAATGAACAAACTCAGAACAAAATGATACATATCACAACTAAAATAACATCCAAGATAATATTCGGGTCAAACATGCCCTTATACAAAACTGAATAAATGAATACTGAAGAGATACAAAATTCTATCGATCAATGGAAAAGAAAGAACTACAAAACAACTGAAACCAATAACTAAGCTTCGGCTTCTTCTTCTGTTCTGCCTGCAAGACACCTATGCTAAGAATCCTCTGGCTCCTGGCGGTCTCCCAGCTGGATCTGTTCTTGCTCTATGTCTGACATACACCAGAGAAAATAGGTGTATATCAGCGTGCATGGTACACGGCAATACCCCACAAAAACAAATAGAATAACGAAAACCAAAGCGAAAAATGATACGATAACAGAAATGACAAAAGAACGTGCAACTAGAAAACCGACAAAATCAACATGCAAATTCACTACTAAAACATGATAATCATAAGAATCCATAAATCAATCGGGTAATAAAGTCATGCAGCTAGCAATCAGAATAATCGTCCAAGTAACCATGTCATACAAATAGATAGAATTAATACTTAAAAATCTACAACAAGAGACGTAGTACGTCGAGCAAAATAATTCAAACAAGAAAACCCTCATGTATATATCATATGTCTCAAATTGTAGATAATTAAATATTAATCCCGATCTATGTATGAAAAGAAATACAACTGACCTACCTCTCACAAGAATCCATAATCACCTTAACTAACAATATCACGTAACTAGTCATCCTATAACAGATCACTGGTTCACAACTCACACAGAGTCAACGCTCATATCATCGGATAACTGTCTGATCACAAATCATAAATATCCCAACTCCTCAAACCCACCCCGGTGACTACACAAACTTCACCGACGCGAGCCTGGAAAATACATCAACAATCACAAATATCTCAACTCCTCAGGCCCACCCTGGTGATTGCACAAACTTCACCGGCGCGAGCCTAGAAAATACATCAACAATCATAAATATCTCAACTCCTCAGACCCACCTCGGTGACTACACAAACTTCACCGGCGCGAGCCTGGAAAATACATCAACAATCCTAACTGCTCACATGGACCAAGACTTATCACCCCAGTTCTCGTAATTCTAGGTCAACTACACACAAGGTTCTAGATCCTAACTGTGTCATACATGTCACTATAGTCATGTACTTCTCATGATTCTCAACATGGAATAATAAATATAATTATGCTAAGTGTCAATGTCATGAAGTGTGAACAGGGGTCATGATCACATGTAAGAAACATACGAGAGTAAAGCTACTATTACAAGATGAAACTACCATTAACAGATGTTTTGCACACGAAAATCGAAATCTCAGTTATTAATTCCAAGAATAATTTCCTTTAAAATTATCTCTCATTATAAAAATTCTAAAATAATTCTTTTTCTTAAAACAAATTCTTTTAAATATTATAAATTCTCTAAAATAAATCCATTACCAAATTAAATTCTTTTAACTTATTATAATTATTCTGAAAACACTATTTATCACATACCTATTATTTAAATTAATATTATTCACCAAACAACCTACGTAGATAAATACGTCATAATTAAACTATGCAAATAATTCATAATAATGTAAATATTCAACTACAAAACAGGGAGAGCGGGATCTTGCACATAATAAATTTATGATAAATCTAAAAATTTAAAATAAATAATAATTAAAATTGGGATCTTGCCTCGGGGTTCATCGAACGAATCGATGTTGTCGTGTAAGTCCTCGGCGAGCGTCGGTGAAGGCGGCGACTACGGTGTTTGTCGGAGGAACTTGGCGACGAGGGCTGCAGGCAGATCTGAGGGATGGGCAGCGGGTCGTCGGGACGTCGGCATGCTCAGCTCGACGGTAGCGGGGTTCGACGAGAGGCGGTGTGGATTTTTGGAGTAAGGGGAGGAGCGGGGTCGGCGTTGATGACAAGGCGGCGGCATGGTCGGCGGCTCGATGGAGCGCGAAGGGAGGCGAAAGAATGGTTGTTGAGGGCTCGGATCTGGGCCAAGGGACTGGACGGTGGCGAGGAGGTGGTCGGGTGATCGAGCTGGGCGAGTTGGGGTGGATTAACGGCGGTGGGCCAAGGTGGAGCTCGAGGGGCGCGGGCGGCGATTGTAGGGGCGGTGTTTTGGGTAGAGAGGGGAAGACAGGGCGGTGGTCGACAGAGCTCGGGGCGACGAGCTTTGGGATGGGGAGTTGAGGCGAGCGGGGAAGAGATGAACAGTAGAGAGAGAGAGAAGAAAAAACATTAAATATATATAAAGAATTTTAGGGTTAGGGTTTAGGTATTTAACTAAAATAATTAAAATAATTAATTATGGTACTTAAAACATTAACTAATTATAGGCTAATTATCTATAAATAAAAACGTACATATTGTACTAATACAACAGTTGATACGAAATAGTCGAAATATACACATATTGTACAATTAAACGAGAATAATTAATAATAAAAATATATTTACTTAGATTTAAAATCAAATAATTATAGGATAATTATATACACAGTAAAACATACCAATTATATTAATACGATAGATAATAATAACAGAACTAATACAACTTATTGTATAAATAATACGTAATTAAATATATTATACGAAAATATACATTATAATAAAAATAATACAATGTATTATTCAAAATGACATGTAACAATATCGATAACGCAACAAATAAATTTTAAAAAAATTTACTGTACTAAATAAATTTATAAATATTTAAATTATTTAAATAAATATAAAACTTAGACTTTAAATCATAGAAAACTATAAAAATTTGAGAAAAAAATATAAATACTCTTTTAAAAAATCATAATTAAATATTTTAAAATACTAAAAAATTATTTTAACTAATATCAAAATTTATAATCCTTACAATGCAAAAGGGTATTTATAGGCTTAAAGAAACCAGCCTAAGAATCCAACAAAAACACTTGAAAAATAATCAAAGCTGGAAACTAACCGTTACTATGCAACGGCTAACTTGGCGGTCGATCGTAGTGCCAAGGCCGGTCGACTGCGAAAAGCTAAAAAATATAGAAAGTATCTGGACAAGTCGCGGTCGACCGCCACGACAACTCCGATCGACCGCAGATAGATATATGGCATGCACAGTTTTAAAACAGAAATGCTGATTTTTAAACTGCCTTTAAAAATAGCAGAGAAATTTAGTAAAATATAAAACTTCGGGGAATGCTTGTAAACATGAAAATAAACATCTTCTTATTCTGCAAAATCGGTTAAAATGCAAAATATCAAAACACATGATTTTGACAAAATGACTTAAACAAAGCTTTGAAATACTTTAGAATGGATCTATAGACTTATACAATATATAAAAATAGTGTGAATAAGTCTTCAATCCATAAACATAATTTTTATCCATAAACATAATATTTTGCAAATTTAACAGAATATTAACTCATAAATGTGAAAATAAAGATATATATTGTTTCATATCTATATAGCTAAACCAAAACATATATGTATATATATAACTATAAACAAAACCAAAACGTGTATGTGTGTGTAAATTTGAGCTTATAGATTTAGAATGCATTATATATAAACTTATTCTAAGTATACCAAGATTGAATTTCTGAAGCTTGAATTTGATTGGTTGACTTAATTTGCATATGCTTCAATATTATTGTAGCTCATTTTCCTATGTATACTAAACAACACAAAATAAAATACAAAAACTAATATTAGTAGTAAATTGTTTGTTAAATCATCATCAAAACAAGAAGGTCAACAAAAGGCACACTTGGCAAGATTGAGCTTCATGCGGTAGCGTCGAAGAGTGGAGAAGGTCTCATCCAGATCTAATATGTGGGTCGACACTTGTTTCGACTTCACCAGTAGGTCATCCACATAAGTTTCCAGATTGTGACCGATCTGATGCTTAAAGACCTTGTTGACAAGTTTCTGGTAAGTGGTCCCGATGTTCTTCAATCCGAATGGCATCATGTTATAGCAATAGGTCCCCAAGTCAGTGATAAATGAGGTCTTCTCCTGATCATGTTCTGCCATTAAAATTTAATTGTAGTCGGAGAAGGCGTCCATGAAGCTAAGCAGCTCGTGCCTCGTACTCTCGTCAACCAGCTGATTGATTCGAGGCAGGGGTAGCTATCCTTAGGGCAATCTTTGTTGAGGTCGGTGAAGTCCACTCACATCCTTCATTTGTTCAACGCTTTCTTCACCAACACCACATTTACCAATCATTCCGGGTGTTGGACTTCCTCGATGAAACCAGCTTTAAGGAGCCGTTCGACTTCATCGACAGCCGCCTTTTGTCGTTCCGGGCCGAGATATCTCTTCTTTTGTCGCACAAGCTTAGTGTGACTGTCAATAGCTAGGTCGTGGCTTATCACCTCGGGGGAACCCTCGGCATATCTTCGGGACCCCAGGCGAACTCATCAGCGTTTGCTCGCAAGAATATCGTCAATGCTCCTCGCAAGGGCTGCATTAAGCTGGACTCAATCTTGACCGTCTTCTGGCCTTTCAAGTCGACTGGTTGAAGCCCAGACCTCTAAGATTCCAAATGTTTATGCCTTCTTCAAGTATCAACTCCAAATATATCCTACTTTATTCTTTTTTTTTTTTGGTCAATAAAAATTTTTTATTCACCAACCAAGTATGAAAAATTATATGTACATCAGATACTCAGTATTTCTTAACTGAGATTACAAAAGAAGACTCTAAATGAATATCCTAAAGAAAACAGATACTCAAAAAACAGATAAACTCAAAACAACATCACTATTTGCAATTGAAGGTGGCGCAAATTCAACAAACTATGGCTAAATAATTTACTTCTGTTTTCGGCTTGACGAGGGACCTTCCACACGACCCTTTAGACCGGGGGCATCAAAACCCTACGTGCCGCTAAGGGCACCCCCAAACGCACGGTCATCGATCGGTGTTCCAGATAATTAATTTTTTTGTAAGTGCTTCATTAGAAAATCAAGGAAGAAAATATATTTATTAGCTGTTTTCACTCCATCCTTTCCTTTACTCATTAGTATTATTTTATTTTTCAAATTTTAAAACTATTTTTTTGCTGTTCCCCTCATCTAATCGGAGATGATATCCTCAATCGCAGCTTCTATTTCTGCTGCATAATGGATGTACGTGAAGTTTTAACGAAGTCGCACGCCATTCGGCACAATATATGTTCGAAAATATGGTGTTTGCACGCTAGCTGCGGAACTTAATTTGCTTGTGCTTCATCCTCAACTTTTGCAACGTGTAAGTAACTTGTTAAACGAAAATGCTGCAATTAATATGCTTCGCGATCCAAAATATGTGTATATCCAAATCACACCCTTAATTTTCATTAATAATAAGCCGTGCGCGATGGAACTTTACAATAATTAATAATATTTAATTACACAAACAAACATTATTTGTTTGAATTGAATGTATATCCATTTATATATATAGATGTACGTCAACCAATAAATATTACGAATGAAAAGAGAGATTAATTAGCTAATTAAGCTTGCTTCATCAGGTGGGGTGTGACCTCAAAGCCCCCTTCCTCTCTCTTCTCAACTGTAAAGGGCAAGTAAGTCCCCATCAGCTTGTCCCAACTCACAAAGAAGGGCTGAGAGTAGTTGTACTTGTTCCCATACAGCTGATGATGGACGTCGTGGAAGGCCGAGTTGTTGCTGAAAAACCTCTGCAGGGGATTCCAGGGGAGAAGCAGGCCGCAGTGGTCGTCGACGATCTTGACGGTAGAGAAGCAGAAGAAGTACATGGAGGTCCGAGGGGTCATCCCGGCGACCATGCTGGAGACGAGGCTGCCTGAGATGTCGATGAGGATGCCGTCCAGGGGGGTGCCCGTAGGTGGCGCCGAACGCGTAGGGGACGACGAGGTTGTGGTGATGGGAGTGGATCTTGTTGAGGAACTTGTTGGAGTGGATGAAACGGTGCATGAAGTACTGGTAAGTGTCCATGGTCACTGCGGCGACTAGGAACTGGAGCGCCATTGTTGAGAGAGATGGTTCTGGCTTTTTTTCACCCAAACTCATGCTGTCCCTGGCGAGCTGCGATCGAGTAATAATTTATTAGAGGATGGATTAATATTGATCGATCGAAGGTTTGGCTAGATATATACTTTCCCGATCGAGAATGTAACAGCTAGCGCTGTACACATACTATACGTGAAAGTATCCATTTACATATATATATACATGCTCAGATAAGACATAGTATATTCAATCATGCATGCATGCGGTGGGTATCCACAATATTATTGTCTGTATATATATATCATCATATTTCTATCTCCCTTATCCTCCCATTGAATGTTTTTTTTGCATCCGTAAAATTGCATGCATAATTTTTTAGGCCGTTTGGACATTCTCTCTGAACTAGCGAGTCGTCGATTTTCATTTTTTAGAAGAAGGGAGTACCTTTCACTTCAGAAAAAGGAAAAAAATACTATGAATATATTTTGGTAGGTTATAATATTTCCTAATTAAAAAACTGGAATGGATTCTTTTTAAACTAAACTTCTTCTTCCTAATATGCATGTTTTGGATATTCTTGCACTTATTTACTTCATATGACTTTTATGTTATTTTCTCCTATCTCCTATTGTCATTAATTTTTAGGCCGCTATCATCCAAAATTTTAACAGGATTAGTAACGGTTTCCAATAGTTTATGATAAAAAAAATTTACAGTAAAAGCACGTTTGTTAATTACAGTTTCATGTAAATTAACCTTCAAAGTTCGTGGTAGTTACGTGAAATCTGTCGTGAATTAAAAAGCATAGATATACGAGAGAATCTTCTGACAATGATATCTATACACATTATTCTCAAACACTAGAAATCTAATTCTGTAAATTAATGTTGCATGTGCATATATTGATTCATGATATATATATATATATACCATGACAAATACGAAGGATGCTGCTATCTGCATTGCTTGCAGCGTGAGGACGCCCTTGATGACCGTGCTCCTCGATGGTACGTTCTTATTTTCATCTCCCTTTGGATGCAGCCTGTACTTTTCCATGTCGCCCAGCATCGCGTACATACCCGAATACACCCAGTATACGATGTTGGGTGCGAACATGAGCAATAGCTCGTCTGTCATTCGAGAGCCCATCTACTCTAGATCTTCTGATGAAAAAGAAAAACAAAAAGATAATTTTATTAGAGCATTAATTACACACACACACATATATATATATATATATATATATATATATATATATATATAAAAGCTAATTTGTAAGTAGAAAGTAACGCTTCAAAATAAAGCTAGTGAAAGGGAACTAACGAGAAGGCTGATGATCAATTTAGAAGGAGCAATGAACTTATGACGCTAATCTCTGAATAGAAACTAACACTTTAAATCGCAATGACAATATTTGGGCACTCGTTGGCTGTATATATAGCGAGATCTTGGGGGCATAAGCCGCCAAAGGAGACACTGATTAATTATAATATTAATCAATATTATGATCCAATAGTCTCGGTTCTTTGCTTGTTTATTCGTTTTTATTTGAACGTAACGAAGACTGCAAAGGTCAACAGTAAAGCAACTTGTTATGAACTAACTAATTAATTATGGGGAAAATTTGTAAAATAATCCGTTTTTGCTAATTATTTAGCAAAATAGACCGTTTTGCTAAATAATTAGCAAAATAGACCTCTTTTTGGCCAATAGGCCAAAAGGAGGTCTATTTTGCAAAACAGCTCAGATAACATACGGGACTAGTAGTCCCATATGTTTTAATCACGGATTAGTGAACTCGGAAAATTTCACAAAACATTGAGATGAACTCAGAAAACATACGGGACTACTAGTCCCGTATGTTTTCTGAATCACTAATCCGTAATTAAGTTGGCTCTAAACATACGGGACTAGTAGTCTCGTATGTTTTCTGAGTCTTGTTTTTCAAAATCGACCTCTTTTTTCAAAAGAGGTCTATTTTACTAATTATTTAACAAAACGGTCTATTTTGCTAAATAATTAGCAAAAACAAACTATTTTGCAAATTTTCCCTTAATTATGATCGCACGCATCGACTAGAAAGTTTATGCATGCGTGATAAGGATTTTGTAATTAATCCTTCACAAAATCAAATTTCAAAGGTCCATGCAATCTGACAATTGATTTTTCTCGTTGGACGAAAGCCATCAATCCGACTGTGCAAATCAATTCAAATTCTGACTGTTGCCTTATTCTTCC
>BQKN01066402.1:0-64321 GCA_022839385.1 Asparagus kiusianus
ACCATTTCAACGCTGTCTTGCTGGCGAGACAGCAAAGACTGTCTCGCTGGCGAGACAGCAAAGACTGTCTGTCTCGCTGGCGAGACAGCAAAAACTGTCTCGCTGGCGAGACAGCAAAGACTGTCTCGCTGGCGAGACAGTTCATTTTTTTGTGAGTTTTGGGTGATTTTTTATGTTTGGATATCTATTGGCATTTTTTTGACGCCTACACCCTTCAATGACTGGTTGAGTAGATCGTGTAGCAGGACCTGCAAATGGCTTCAACCCTTGACCTCTTCTGTCTTTAGTCTATTCAGTTCTTTGTAGAATAGCTAATGTTCTCCCGGCGTCGCGTTTATCGCTTGACCGTTGTCGAGATCTTGAATCGAAGCGGGTATTTGTTCTTGTAGGTTCAGCTTTTATCATTGAATTGACACATTCATTGAGAACTCATCAGGTTATCCTTAAGAATATCCAGATTAATATTCTCCAGGAACTTCCTGTTGAGGGTAGGGAAACAGTTTAGACTCGTGTACCCATTGGAGTATCCATCCGTATCACATTTGGCTTTTGACTACGAGAAAGTCTGCCGTCTCATGCCGCGAGACAGTGTTTATTGTCTCACTGTGGGAAACAGTGTTTGCTGGCTCGCGACGTGAGACAGCTCCCCAGTATTTGCTGTCTCGCACGGCGAGACAGTATTTGCTGTCTCGCCAGCGAGACAGTATTTACTGTCTCGCCAGCGAGACAGTATTTGCTGTCTCGCTCGGCGAGACAGTATTTTCTGTCTCGCTCAGCGAGACAGGGGGTATAAAATCGGGGATTTAGGGTTTTTAGGGCTTTTTCATGTCGGTTTTGCAGCGATTTTTGGGGCGATTCTTGGGCAATTTTTGAGCGATTTTCGACCAGTTCTTCATCTCTTCTTCTTCTCTTCGTTTTTGATTTGTGTGGTGCTTCGTTTGGAGGGGATTTAACTCGGATTTCAAAGGTCTGTTCGCCCCTCTTTCTTCAAAACACTGATTTTCTTTAACTGTAACATTATATGCATTGTTCCGGCAGTATTGACCCTATTTTTTGTCGATTTCATGCTCAAAATGCTGACCTTTCTTGTTGGATTTTACTGTAGCTCATATATCCATCATGTCGCCACGTAGATCTCGCGCTCCTCGAGGCCGTCCGACTGTCCAGTCCTCTGAGGAGGCTGCTCCTGTTACCGCTTCGCATGGGGGTACGTTTCTTTCACCCTTTCACCAATTTAAATACTGTATTTCATCATTTTCTTACATAAATATCTGAATTTGTATGCAGATCCTCGTTTGTATCCTTTGAGATACCTTCAAGAAGAGCTGGCATCCTCCTTTGAGGGGATCGACGCTTAAAAGTGTTCGTTTTGCTTGGACAAAACACACTTCATAGTACACAGGGGCGATTTCATATTATCCCACATATGTTGAAAGGTTTTGATATGCCGTTATAATGCCCGTGCATAGTAGCGCATATCTCCTTCATACATGTGGTAGATGAGAAATCGTCACACCTGTTATGAAATAGCGACTATATCTTATAGAATAAGGTATATCGCTTCCTCTATAATTTTAGGACTATTCTTACACAATTTATGCGTATCTCTTTTATCAGTCCATTTTCCCTCCACTGCCTTTCCTGCTGATACGGTTACGGGTCAGAGTAACATTACCCATTCTCTTTATGAGGGATTGCCATTAATAGAGTCCGCTCCTCAATTTAAATCGGATTATAGTGAAGGAGCTAGAGAACTGATTCAGTGAGGTAGTTGTCGTATTCTGCGACGGATAATCACCGACACCCCTCTGATTTCAGAACGAGATGACAATAAATGCATAAGGAAGCCAGATTTCTTGTTTGGTGATTCGATGAAGGATCCGGAGGTCGCATTCTGCAAGCCTGCACAATGGTTGCATGAGAGCGGCTCGTTATTTCTATATTTGCCTTGGATTCCTCGAGAACACTCTCTCTTATAGTTCAGAAATTTATCCGTTAACCGTGAAATGTTCTGGAGATTAACTGAAAATCATGAGCGCATTCACTGTGGATTTATTGGGAAAGAGGCTACTCCTGGTTCCAGCGAAAGAGCTTTTGTACGAGGGCTTCATCCAGGTGTCTTAGGCCAAGATAATATACCTCAGAACGAGACGACAGCGCAGGCCAACACCGTGAAGAACCGATTAGCGGCAATGGGAAAAGTCTTACCCAGAGAGAATTTCAGATGTTATGGATGGGTACATTATTTTGGAGACAAGTGGTGGTGGACCAGAATGACCCGCTATGTGCTGAATCGCTGGGGGCGAGAGTTAGCAGAATTAGGGTTGGCGGCCCCGATCCGTGCTACTATGAGTGGTCTGCAGATTAGTGTAGGTCATTTCCTCTGTTTGTTCGAGATCTACAACCCGGACACCAACACATTCTTTACCAATAATGGGGAGCTCGGACTACCACTGCATGAAATGATGAAGGTGTCTGGTTTGCCGATGGGTGACGTTCCATACCAAGAGTTCTTCCCAACCACCAATCAGCTGAACAAGATGAAGGATCGGTCAGCTATGACTCATGATATTTTATGGGAATTGACCTGTCACTATCACATAGCCATGGCCGAGATGGAGATTAAATCTAGAAAGAAATCTCCCCAAATTAGCTTAAAACAGTTCGCCGATTATCTGTTCAAGAACTTGGACAACCACTCGGAAGATGTACGTGGATTATCTCCTTTGAACCCGGGTGAAATCAATCGGCTGTTGGAGAAAACAAATGCACATACTTACACCTCTCATTCAGAAGACGGATTTCCATATGGTACTAAATTCCGTTCTTATCTGTGGCAAGCCGGTGTTCCGATTAGCCCTACTGCTCTGCTGGCTGGTTTCCTGGCTATATGTCTAAAGAGGTGCGTAGTTCCCCACTAGTCCTCTGATGCGATGCCAATGGAAGTATTGTATCCAGCCGTTCAGCTAGCTACAGGTCGCAAATTATCCTTACTTCCCGCTATGGTGGCTGCTATTCACAGTGGATTACGGCAATTAATCACTGTGTTTACACAAGAGAAAAAGAAACCTTCCGCCAGTGTATCAGTTCCGAAGCTGGAGTTGTCCTATACTTATCTAATGGCTTGGTTAGTACTTCACCGGCCAGATTTAATGGAAGCTCCTAGGGTGGTAGATCCCAGCCTTCCTCTATTGCAGAATCTTGAAGCTTGCAAATGGATCAAACATCGAGAGCCGGACATAACAAGGCAGTTCAAAATTCACAAGTGTTGGGAATTCTTCCCCTGCTTCCCTCGGTTCTCCGGTACCTATAACACCACTTTATTGGATGCCGAAGATCCAAGGCAGAATCGCACCATCTTGGATGTCGGGTGTTTCAGATGGTTGATAAACATTCGACCTGGCTATTTGTTATTTAGGGTAAAAGACGTTTATCATATTGAACCCTATCTTCCATGTCGATTTGCTCGTCAATTCGGCTACGACCAGATATACGTCGGCAACCCGAACCGCCACCTTAACTTTCGAGGAGGACTTATTGATGGAGCGAGAGCCTGGTTTTGGAGCATTGTCGGCTGCATGAACGCCGAGTTTGATCTTCCTCTGGAAACACCACCTCTGCGGACGACTTTTCTATTTTGCAAGTGGTTGCTCGCTGCCAACATCGTCACCCGGTACGGGGGAAGGTCGGAACCAGAAGAAGAGACAGCCCCGCGGCGCTCAAGCAGAGCGACACGTGAAGTTATGACTTCACCCCAAAAGAAAGAGGCTGCTGAATCATTGAGGAAGGGAAAAGAACCGGCTCGCTCAGCTGGTAGTGAAGAAGAATTCGACTCCGAGAAGACGGAGACTTCTGAGGAGGCGGGTGAGACTGGCTCAAGTTCTGATGAAGGAGCTGGTCTCCCTGATTCTTTCTTCGAGAGGGGACTTGTGCGCCCGTCTGCTGCGCCTGCTCAAACACCAGATGCTCCGAGAAAAAGGAAAGAAAGAGTCGTTATGACTTACCCGAACAAGATGACGGTGGAAGTCCTCAGCGAGGATGAAGAAGATGAGGAAGATACGGTGCCTCTTGCTCTTCGGCAAAGATCTCGACCTTCCGCTCAAGCTCAAACTCAAGCTTCTCCCAGAGTTGAATTACGTACTAAACATCGTCATGAAGGGTCTGGAGTTAGGGATGAAGCGCGTCCATCAAAAAGACAGAAGAAATCCACCTCCAAACCACGTGTTCATCTTCCGGCTGTAGAGGAGACGTCTAATCACAGTGCTTCTTCAAATGAGCAAGGTAACTATTTGTCTTTATCACTTTTACACTTCTTAACGCTCAAACTTATTTCATGTTCAACTTCTGTAGGGAGTCGAGAAGAAGGAGAACTGCCTCATGATGCTGCTTCTCCCGGAGATATGGAAACTGAAGAGACCAGCTTTGTCCAACAAATGCAGGATGCTCTGAAAGAAGGACCAGCTGGTGTTCCGCTAACTCCTGACATTAATCCATCAGCTACGGACACAGGTACTGATCTTTCTCCTCTCAGAAAAGAAATTCGAGAAATGAATTAGTCGGAGCGTGTGCCTCCTTTAATGACTTGTGCGCTTTGTCTCCTTTTAGTTAAACTAAAAGAAGTGGGTGCAAGTAGTGAAGCTCCCGAACTTGTCCCGACGAACAAAGGTAGAACTAATCTTCATCTTGGGCAAACTTGTCTGAATTCACCTGTTACTTACGATTCAATGGTCCCTGTAGATGTCGTAATGAACAAACCAACAGAAGGAGAAATTACCCACACCCCTAAAATCGACGACTTCATCGATTTCGACTATAATATTGATGTTTTAGAGGGCGATCATCAAGAAATCTCTGATTTGTTATTTGGGAAAGCCACTGGTACGACCACGGAATCAGCGGTCGGCATTGGTTTAACAGAAGCAGGTCCTTCTGAGAGTAAGGCTTCTGTTCTGAAAACTCCTCATCTTATATATATATTTTTACTTGACTGATTGTTTAAGTATTTGGATTATAGGACCGGTTGCCAAAACTGATACTGCTATAGTCACTGGAACCGATCATCAGCCTGAGGGTCATGACTATTCATCATGGGCAGGGACTGAAATTGGTTTTCAATCATATATTCCGGAATCCTAACCTACTACTCCTTCAGATCCTATGATGATAGAGGTGAATGTCACCCCCCAAATTAGTCCAGTTGCTTCAAAAGCAAGACCAACTGAAGAAGTTGGTATGTCGGCTGATGTTATTCCTGGAATTGGTGAGTTCCACTCCTCATCCGTGTTAAATTTCTGTTTAACACCCCATTATGCTCATTGCGATCTTTTTGTTTGTAGGATCTTCCCCTGAGAAAATTCTCAATTTGAACCCACAATCCTCTGAGGTTGAAATTAAAGGATCTTCTGACGTAGCTGGTGCATCAAAAACTACTATTCTTGAACCAGCTTCGACTGTTCAAGAGACCAGCCTACCCCCAGTGAACATGCAGGGTCTTACTAAAGGTTTATCTATTGCTTGGCATACTCTCGATTGCTGTTATGCATGCACACATATATCTTATACTGATTTATTCGTCCTTATCGCAGCTTCTTCTACCTCACTATCAGCCCGCATCCAAGAATTATTGGCCGACGAGGATCCAGAAAAAGCCGTCATTTGCTCCGATCTTCTTGGTTTCGTCCATTTTTGGAACTCTATGGTCGATCGCATTCTCTCAAAAGGCTCACCTTTTGAGAGCTTTAAGAAACCGTTTGATCGTTATATGTCGGGCATCCGAGATGAAGGATATAACGATTTAGCCGATTCGATCAGTGTTTATTTAGTTGAGCTGAAGCAACATGTTGAATTTCTGGAGGATCTTCGCACAAAAGGCATAGCCTCCTACATCGCTTCTCATATGGGCTTCAAGTTGCAAGCATGGCGCGATTCTCAGAAATCTGCTAACTCCGAACTTCAAAAACTAAGAGCCCACAGTCATCGACTCAGGGTACATGTCGCCAAGAGGTTACAGGTTAAGGTCGATCTAAAACGGGATTTAGAGTCGAACCAAGCTGAGATAGACCGCTTAGAAGAACAACTTGCAAACGCCAAGAATGCTCGTGAAATTTTGAAATCTGAGTTGACGAAGACAACTCAAATTGAAGAAAACCTGTACCAACAATTGGATATTCAGGATAAGAGGCTTGCTGAGAAGGAACAAGAGGTTGCCGAACTTCAGAGTGTTGACGAAGAAGCCTTCAAAGTTAAACTGACCGCTGAGCTTGAACAAGCCTACGCGATAGAGCTTTCAAAACTAGCAGATCAAATTCGTCAGCATAAATTTTTGTAATTGAAGAACATGTATACTTTTTTTTGTTTGAACATTTTCAATCAATATAATGAACTCTTTTGCTCATTGAGATTTTATTATGATTACTCATTCTTATTTAGAATAAATAATCATAATACTTATAGGATTTTTGACAAATCCTCAGCCATCAACGGATTTGATATGCCTTTACCGACACCGTTTGAATCGGGCTAGTATGTGAATTATCTAAGTCCGTTTCACATATAACGTTGGGCTAAAAGATTTAAACTCTTTTAGATTTTAAACTACAACATTGAATGTGTAGGCTACATGTGTTAGATGTAGGCTTATCTCTAATAAGGGATAGAGATAACATCCCCCATGCGTGAATGACATGGATCTTAAAGTGTAGATAGATTACGTTCTCTTTGTATGAAAATGAACCTAAGCTTGTGAAGAGAGAACTTGGATATTCCAGTTCAGAGTCTCTTGTTTGTTGGTAGAGAAAAACCCAGAATTGGAAAGGAATAATTTCATATTCCATTTCCTCGTCTCTTGTTTGTTGGTAGAGATAAACCCAGAATTGGAGAGGAATAATTTTATATTCCGTCTCCTGGTCTCTTGTTTGTTGGTAGAGATAAACCCAGAATTAGAGAGGAAGAATTTTATATTCTATCTCTTGGTCTCTTGTTTGTTGGTAGAGATAAACCCAGAATTGGAGAGGAAGAATTTTATATTCTATCTCCTGATGCAAAGGAAACTCAAAGTGGGATCTCCACTTAGGGAATCCGGATTAGTTTGAATAACCCTAACTGTCATAAGGTTTGATTATTCAGTTTGTGAACCTCTCGTTCATGGAACGAATCGAGAGGGGATTTTGGTTGTGGTCCTAACTGTAGGAAGGTTTGACCAAGTGGGGGTTCTGAGATGATCCTAACTGTTTAAAGGTTTGATCACTTAATTTGTGGACCTCTCGTTCATGGAACGGATCGAGAGGGGATTTTGGCTTTGGTCCTAACTGTAGGAAGGTTTGACCAAAAGAAGAATAGGAGTAGGGTACAAATAACAATGAGTTTGTTGATTTGCACGAACTATTCGGTGGGAAATTTTGATATTAAACATAAGAATTCGACATGAAATAACTTGTCGACTGATACAGACCGATGACTTTTGGTCGATCTGCTCAGTGAGGGTTTCATGGGGCGGGGTTACGAATCATCGAGTTTCCCCTTCCATGATCATATTACAGGGTTTTGTGAGGAAAGATTAACTATCATTAAATCTCATCTCAACAAAAGTAGTAAGAGGGTCTTAATTATTTTCATCATAATTAAGAATGGATTATTCACATGATCATTTTCCATTGAGAATAATCAACTGATACCGGGTTATCCTGAAATATCCTGTATAGGATTTTCTAGGAACTTCCCGTTTTACATAGGTTATCCCGAACGTATTATGGGTAATACTTTTTCAGAAACTTCCCATTTATTGGCATCATCAATTTGTTACCGTCTTGAGTAACCAGACGGTATGCACCATTTGAATAGACTGTTTCTATCATAAATGGCCCTTCCCATTTAGGTTCAAATTTTCCTTTCTTCTTAGAAGTGAGAATCATAGGTCTTCGGACAGCAAGAACTAGATCTCCTTCTTTAAAACTTCGTCGTCAGACCCTTTTATCAAAAGTCCGAGAAATTCTAGCTTGATAAAACTCAATTTGTTGCTGAGCTTCCAAACGCTTCTCATCTAACATCTCTAACTCTTCAAGACGTTTCTGATGATGTTCTTCCGTCGTCATTCCTGTTGCGAGAGCGATACGGAGAGAAGGAATCTGTATTTCCAATGGAAGAACGGCTTCACATCCATATGTTAAGGCATATGGGGTCGTTCCGGTGGGTGTACGGACAGTTGTACGATAAGCCCATAAAGCTTCGCCGAGCTTATCATCCCAATCTCGTTTATTGGTTTTCACCAATTTTGCCAGAATTTTGATGATGGTTTTGTTAAAGGCTTCGGCTAATCCGTTAGCTGTGGGATTATAAGCTGTCGATAAAACGTCCTTAATCCCAAATTTACCGCAGAATTTGATGAATGCGTTGCTGACGAACTGAGGGCCATTATCGTGCACTATTCACCTTGGAACACCATACCGATATATGATATGATGTTTGATAAACTTGATGACATCACTCGTCTTTACTTCTCTAAGTGGAATTGCTTCTGCCCATTTCGAGAAGTAATCGGTGATTGCCAGGATGAAACGGTCCCCTTTAACCGAAGGCGGGAAAATAAGACCTACTATATCCATTCCCCAAGTTTCAAATGGCCATGATGTTGCCGATGGGTGTAAATATTCCGGCGGCTGGTGCATATAATTTGCATGTAACTGGCACACTTCACATCGTCGTGCGTAGTCGACTGCATCTTTTACCATAGTTGGCCAGTAATACCCAATTCTTCTAAGTCGGTCACAGAGTTTAGGACCGGGCTGATGCGCACCGCATATCCCATCATGCGCCTCTTTGAGTGCTTGTTCCGCTTCTTTGCCGGATAGACAACGAAGTAAAAGGCCATCGTATGATCGTCGATACAACATTTGCGCTGTGGTGTTGTAGTAAAACCTCGGTGCTCTTCGCCGAATCGATTCTCTTTCTCTTACATCTTCAGGCAATATACCATGTAGGATGTAATCGATAATGGGAAAACGCCAATCTTGAACTTCGGGTTCAACTCCTGTTGAGTATGTTTCCTTAGCGTTCGAATCGTAGATTGGAACAATCAGCTGATGTGTTCTCACTGTAATTAACTGCTCTGTTTCGGGAGGTTGAACCAATGATACTGATAATGCCGCCAATGCGTCTGCATACGCATTTTGGAGACATGGAACGTACTCTATGAAAAATCCTTCAAACGAGTTTGCCATCTCAATGGCCACCTGGTGGTATGGAATCAGGTCTTGACTTCTGACTTTATACTCTCCTCGTATTTGATTAACTACCAGTTGAGAATCCCCAAAAGCTTCAAGGTATTCGACCCCCAGCTCTTTGGTAAAATTGAGTCCAATTATTAACGCGTTGTACTCGGCCACATTATTAGAACATGATCCGGTCAACGAGTATGCTCTAGGCAAGACATGCTTTTCCGGGGAAACTAAAACGACCCCCACTCCTGAGGATATTTTAGAACATCCGGGTGCGCTTGCCACATTAGTTGCACGGGAAGCCCCATCAAAGTACAACTGCCACACTTGTTGATGTGAGGTAGTATTAACTTCGTGAGTTTCATCTGGCAAGTCGTCGTACAATTCGACTATATCCTTCGTAGGATTTTCCGCTAGAAGATCGCAAATAGCTCTCCCCTTAACCGATTTTTGTTGCTTAAAGTACAAGTCGTATTGCGATAAGAGTAAAGCCCACCTGGCTAAACGCCAATTCATGGATGCCGGTTGGGTCATGAATACTCGGATAGGGTTTATATTGGAAATAACATAAATGGTTTGTCCGACTAAGTAATGTCACATTTTCTGGATTACAAATACCAATGCAAGGCATTCTTTCTCGATCATCGGATAACGAGATTCAGCTCCTACCAGTGTGCGACTTAGATAATATACCGCTTGTTCGTGACCGTTATCGTCGTCTTGTGCAGGTAATGCACTTAACGAATGGCTCGTCGCTTTGACATAAATTAAAAACGGTCTGCCCGATTTCGGTGCAACGAGAATAGGTGGGTTCGCTAGATATGCTTTAATATCCTCGAACGCCTTTTGGCATGCTTCATCCCAAATGAACGACACACCTTTCTTTGCGAGTTTAGAAAATGGTTGACATTTTCCGGACAGATTTGATATAAACCGACGGATATATGCTAATCGACCCTGCAATCCTCTGAGTTCTTTAAGATTTCTCGGGGGTTGCAGCTCATGTATCACCTTTACTTTATCAGGATCGATATGAATACCCTTTGTGGTGACGACGAATCCAAGAAACTTACCGCTCGACATTCCAAGGAAGGATTTAGTCGGGTTCATTTTTAACTGGTGGGTCCTCATAAGATCGAACATAGTCTTCAAATCTTTAATGTGGTCGCTTTTATCACGGCTCTTAACAACTAGGTCATCAACATAGCATTCGACAGTCTTCCGAAGGTGTTCC
The DNA here is from genome assembly GCA_022839385.1 of Asparagus kiusianus. Lineage (NCBI taxonomy): Eukaryota > Viridiplantae > Streptophyta > Magnoliopsida > Asparagales > Asparagaceae > Asparagus > Asparagus kiusianus. The sequence continues at coordinate 10,447 of BQKN01066402.1, forward strand.
TGAAAGATTTTCGTCATTGCTCGTTGGTACGTAGCGCTGGCGTTCTTCAACTCGAATGGCATAACAATATAACAGAATACACCAAGGGGTGTTCTAAAAGCTGTATGTTTTTCATCGTCCGGATGCATCTTAATCTGATTATATCCTGAGAATCCATCCATAAACGACATTCTCTCAAACCCGCATGTATTGTCAATGATGACGTCCGTAATTGGTAAGGGGAAGTCGTCTTTAGGACAGGCGGTATTCAGATCTCTGAAGTCAATACAGATTCTGATTTTTCCATTCTTTTTAAGGACTGGAACAATATTAGCCAACCATTCAGGATGTTGTTCTTCCCTGACAAAACTTGAATCGATCAGTTTTTTGACTTCAGCTTCTATTGTCTCCATAATTTGCGGACAAAACCGTCTTTGTTGTTGCTTGACAGGTTTAGCATCCGATTTTATGTTAAGGGTATGCATCGCTACATTTGGGTCGAGTCCCGGCATATCTTCGTAATTCCAAGCGAAAACATCGATATACTCTTTAATTAAGGCGATTAGTTCCTCTTTTTCATCCGGTGGAAGACTGCCGCTGATAAATATAGGTTTCGGATTAGCTTCGTCACCCATATTAATTTGGACTACTTTATCCCCCGTAGGAGGTTCTCTTTGTTCAAATTGATCGCCATATTGGATATTCATGTAATGCATCCATGGGTCTTCCCAAATAGGCAACTGATCGTCCTCTTTAGTTGTAGAAGGATCAACTGTCGCCATGTTCGACATTAGGGCTTTGAATCTTTCTCCAATGCTCGTGTCAGAATCCCACATTAAAGTATTGGATGAATGCCCGCTCACACTTCTTAATTGGTTAATGATCTGTTGGCCACACTCGTCATTAGATGATGAAGCATAACTTAGACCTCTATTATGAGTGTAATAATTATCCGGTTTTCCTTTTGGTACATAGGTAGAACGGGGTGGAACCCTAACTTCTTGACCAAAATAAAGACCTTCACCGAGCGAGAGATCATATCCTTGTCTCTCCATGTAATCATTTGCTTGTGAACTATACCGAGAGAAATGTCGCCCTGGCTTTTCCTCATCAGAGTTGCTGTCTAAAAAGAGATCTGGAGTTGGGGATGGATCCCCTTTTCCGAAAATTATTTCTTTCTCACCCCCTGTCTTTGCAGGTAGGACCACCGTTGTCCCGGCTGAATTTTGCAGGTATTTCATCATCGTACAAGATGAACGAATCGGCATGTGTAGGTTAGGATCATCATACAGCTCCTGCATTACATTATCGAGACAATACGAATACTCTAAGTCATTATTTATTACTTCATCGGCAAGTTGCCAGTTACAACTTTCGTCCGACGATTCATCACCGTCAAGATCGATTACAAGAGGTTCAATGTCATTTAATACAAGACCTTCACTATAATCGAGCCCGGCTTCGGTATCAGCTTCTTCACCGCTGTCCGTGCCATGGGCCGATGGTTCAGTATCGGACTCAGCACCATATAGAAGGGAGTCAGTAAAATAATTTTCTAACCCTTTGAATGGTTGCTTATCCGCGACCACCGTCTTGACCTCCTCATTAGTGTCGACATACTTCAAACACTGATGGAGGGTGGAGGGAACTATAAGATTACCGTGGATCCATGGACGACCCAACAGTAAGTTATAGGAAGTCTATGCATCGATCACATAGCAGGTGACTTCAGACTTCAAATCTCCGAGTTGACACTTCACCCGGATTTTTCCCAACGGTCTTGATCCACTAGTATTGAACCCGTAGATGACCGTTCCTGTGGAGGCTAACTTGCTGGCGGGAATTCCGAGGTGGTACATTAACCGAAGTGGCATGATGCTAACAGCGGAACCCGGATCGACTTGAATCCGGTTGACCATGCTTGAACCAATATATCCCGTAAAATATAACGGTCTATCATGCTTCGAATTCCTGACTTGCATATCTTCTTTTGTGAAAGCTATGCAAGGAAATCTGATGGCTGCCAAATTGCAGTGCTGTACCGATGAATTTGGCTCTTCAGGAGTTGGCTTGATCTGAGTAAGGAACACCTTAGAATCAGCCAAGGCTTCTTGTAAAGCTTCCCTGGTTTCTTTTGAAAGGCGAAGCAACTCGTATAGCGTGATCCTTGCTGGGATGTTAGCTAATTGAGTCATGACGTCAAAGCGATATGGAGTACTCGAACTTTCCGGGTTTGTCTCGTCTAATAGGTCGATTAAAACGAGGCTGCTTCGGAAGTTGAACCTCTTTGGGTTGAGGTTCTTTCTCTTTCTGTTTAACAACCTTCTGAGGTTTCTCAACAGACACAGGAGGAGTCGCAACTACCCCCAGCTCTGAAAGAGTCTTAGCATTTGGATTAGAAGTTTCCGGATATTGGTAATGGTATTCATTTCCACCCCTTGTAGCAAAAACTTCTTGTTCTTCATCAAAAAGTGGCAGAGCTGCTATCTCCTCGTCGTCTTTCTCCGGAATCGCCGAGGCTCCATAACAGTACTTCTCCTTTCCTTTGCTTTTCGATTTCTTCTTTGACGTGGATGTCGTCCACTGTTCATCTTCAAGCAAATCCGGATGAACCCAAAGGATTTTACCATTAGGGGTCGTGTGTGATACTAGCCCTTTTTAGCGCTGTCCATGAGGGTCATCGTTGATGGTTTGCATCTTTACTTCTGATATTGGCTCGGCTTGAAACCAGGACAAGGGAACTGATCCGAAGCTAATGGAGACCGCGTTTGCACCCACCTTCTTCTCCTTTGGCTTCGGGGTCACAATACCAATATCAATTAAGGTTTGTATTTTGTCTTTCAAGATATAACACGCCTTAGTGGGATGGTGGACCCTTCTGTGATATGCACAGTATTTTGGGTCATTAGTCTTCTTTGCTTCTTCTTGGTTTGTGACCGGTGGAAGCTTAATTTTGTTATTATCCAACAAGTATTTGAAGATGATCGGCACTTCATCATCTTTGAATGAATACTCCTTTGGGAACCTGGGCTCAGAGGGCTTAAACTGCTTCTGAGGCTGTTGATTCTGATTCGGCGCCAATTGAAATGATGATTGCTGTGGTTGTGGTTGTGGCGGCTGTTGTGACGTTTGATGCGCGTCGACAGCGGCTCCCGACCCTCTTCCTCTGCATCGAGGATTGAAGTTCTATTTCTGGTTTTGATTGTTAGCTGGTGGCTGACCTCTCTCCAAATTCCTTCTTTTGAGAAACCTTTCAGCTTGTTCACCTCTAACCTTCAACTCCTTCCAAGTTTTAGAGGGTACAACCCTCATTATCTCCAGCACATCTAAAGATAGGTTGTTATGACATGTCTGTAGGATAAATTCCTCTGTGAGTGGATCTCAGCAGTTCACCGCCTTGTTCCGGAACCGTTTGACAAACACGTCAACCGACTCCCCATTCTTCTGTTTCTCATCCAACAACGTGCCAATGGAGACTTCCGTGTCGTCATCGAAGAAATTGGTGAGGAACAGTTCTTCCATGTCTCCCCAGCTATTGATGCTTCTGGGTTTCAGGCGTCGGTACCAATCGAAGGCAGGCCCGCGGAGGGTTCCTACGAATGACCGAACCATCAGGGCCTCATTTCCTGATATTGCGCCGAGATGCGACTTGAAATAAATCAAGTGCTGAGTTGGCGAACCCCTGCCATCAAAAGGAGTAAAGTTAATCAAATTAAATTTTGGGGGATAAGGAATGAGATCCCACTCCCTCGGGTACGAGTATGGAATGCCCGTTTTCTTCACTTCTTGAGCCCTCATCAGTGCATTGACTTTGCTCTCAAGATCCTGCATCTTCTTATCTTCTTCCTCGGTCTTCTTTAGATGAGGCTGAGTAGCCGATTTGACCGGACCGCTTCCAGAATTATCTTTGTCCGTAAGAGGATCATCAAAGATAGTCTCATCTTCTTTATCATCGTCCGCAACTGTATGTACAGGTCTGGCATTGCGTTTGCTGGATTCTGCCTTTTGGCTCGATTCCGGTTGACTTTGTTGAGCTTGCAAATCTCGTACATGCTGCATTGTCAACTCCATCTCCGTTTTGATTTCAGCTCTGATCTCCTCGCGTTGTTTAGCCAACGCTTCTTGCAGTATCTGAGCTAACTGGTCTGGCGTGATGACAAATGATTCTCTCGCTCGTCCTACACTGGACGCGGTATCGTCTGAAGCGATAGCGGAACAAGTATCCGACAGCTCATCTTCTGACGATAAACCTTCGTGCATCCTTTTGTAGTCTCGGCGTCGGTTGGCCCTCCGTCGTAACCGCTCCATTCTTTGAGAAAGACCCCGCTTAACTCTTCCTTCTAAAGAGAAATCGGGGTCAGGATTGACCAACTGCTGTTTTCCTCTGCCGGTCATGTTAATGGTGACCTCAGGGAATTCATCTCGCCGCACTGCAGGCTTCCTCTGGTTGAAACGTCTCACTTTAGATTTCGACGTTTCGGTCGACAGTCTCTGAAATACGGAAACTCGCTTTGGGGTTTGTGAGCAGCCGCATTCCGTCAATACTGCCTTGATGAGTCTCTCGCATGCGCAATGCGATTCATCTTCTCGGACAATTCTTTTTCTTGATTTACTGTTTTGATAGTACAGCTCATCACTACCGTGATTTGAGCAAACTATCTTTGTTTTATGAAACTTGTTAACATGCGCAGGACGACTAGTCGTCGTTTCTGGGCGATCCAAGGTTAAATTTCTGAATACACCCCCTTACGGGTATGGAGTCTTCACAGGTCCTATACGATCATGAACTGATATTCTCTCGTTTCGGACCGGGTTAATTCTGACAGGAGGGTGTTTACGACCCCCTGTATAGGAAACCACCAAGGGTTTGTTTGATGAACTCGGATTTTCTCTGATCGGGGTTTTGCCTCGATCGTCGACTGAGGGACCAAGGCGATCCGCCATGATGATCTTGAACTTAGATAAATCTGGGCTAACCCAGGACTTCACTGTTGATGTAGTAGACGGGCCCAAAACAGATACTTGCGGCGCCTTCGGCATCCAAACCTTACGGTTCTTTGGTGGCTTTTCAGACGCCAACTCCTTCTTGATTCTTTGCGCTTGTTGGTGGAGAGCACGAGCACGGGCGGCCTTTTCCTTACGCTTTTGTATCCGCTCTTTCAAGGTTGAACGAGCCCTTTTGACGAGGGTCCATTCCTCCGTCGTGAGCTTGGCAGAAATATGATCATTTTGCCTTTGAGGCAACTGAGCCACCTTCTGGTTTCTCGACTTTAGGTCCGTGTAGTAATGGACCCCGTCGGTCTGTTGCATGGCCTTAGCCAATTGTTGAGCACGGCGCTGGCGTTGTCTCTGACGAGCCCTCTTCGTCAGCACCGGTGAGCAATTTATCAATGACTCCTTAATTGGTACGGAGTCGCTTGGAGTAGAAGCGTTGCGGACAGATTCCTTAGCAACGATCAGGTGAGAATCTTCACCTGCGGCCTTCATTGGCACTGCAGACTTGGAAGTTTTCCTAGAAGAGGAAGTCCTCCTGCAATTGCGTGGGGAGGGAGATTTTGAAGACGAGGATGACAAGTACTCCTCATATTTCGCCTGATCGAATTCGTATTCGATCTCTTCGCTGACGATGATCTTTATCGGCTGCGACACTATGGTCTCGGCAGCGAGGCCGCTGGCTCCCACTGTGGTCGCCAGTTTGTTTTTAGCAAAAGTTGAGTTTGTTGTCGAATTCATTGTCTCTTCCGTCGATTACAATAAATTCAAAGAAAACAGCCTTTTTATAAGACTCTTTTACGCAACAAAAGGAAAATTACAACTCTTAAGAAAATAAACGCAGGATCGTTGTTTGGATCACTGCTTTTGTGGGTTCTTTGCCTGTGCCAGGAACGCTTTGGTTCGTGGACCACCGAATCACAGATCGTGAAGAAGGGGAGGGGGGTTTATGATTCTGACTTCGTTTATCGAAGCGAGAATTTGAAACGATATCTTATCGAAGTAAGATAGTCGTTCTTCTTGAAATCAAGTCAAAGCCCGAATGTCAAGGGATTGCTCCAAGAACTTAGATCTTTGCTCTCTCTACTCTGGAATGCTCTAACAAATGCTCGATCCTCGTCAGAAGTGACCCTAGGGGGGTATTTATAGCCTCCGAGGTCTGTAACTGCAAAAACTTAACGAAACAACAAGTTAGCTGGCGAGACAGTGTTTGCTGTCTCGCTGGTCGAGACAGTATTTGCTGTCTCGCCCAGCGAGGCAGTAAATATGCTGTCTCGCCTAGCGAGACAGTAAAAGACTGTCTCGCGAAACGAATGTTCCTGGCAGTTTTAATTGTAACTGCCTCCCCACGTTTCAAACTCCGTTATTTTGGCAGTTATTCACGTGATTTTCGCCCACGTTGTTTCCCACGTCCCTTGGCAGTTAATGGACACGTGTGTGGCGGTTTTCAAGGTGGTTGTTGACCATTTCAACACTGTCTCGCTGGTGAGACAGCAAACACTGTCTCGCTGGCGAGACAGCAAACACTGTCTCGCTGGCGAGACAGTTCATATCTGTCAGTTTTGGGTGATTTTCCCAGTTTTGAGTGATTTTCTATGTTTGGATATCTATTAGCATTTTTTAACACCTACATACATCAGGTCATGAAATATGCCAATGATGAAGGAGAGGTTCGAACCCTGATTGCGGAGAAATATCCTTTCAGAGGAGTTGAAAACTTTCATACCGACATGCAATTCATGCCTCAAAAGGCAGTCAATGGTCAAGCATTGGCGGACTTCTTAGCCGATCATCCAGTGCCAGGGATATCTAAATTGTATGAAGAATTGCCTGATGAAGTCGCTGAAGCTTGTGTCACTCGAGAATCTACACCAGTATGGAAACTATTCTTTGATGGTGCATCCAGAGCAAACCCTCATGGAGCAATTACCGCGGGAGTAGGAGTGGTGTTCGTCTCTCCAAACGGTCACGTAATCCCAAGAGGATTTCCCTTAATTGAACCTTGCACCAACAATGTAGCTGAGTATAATGCTCTGCTACTAGGGATGCAACTTGCCGAAGAACTTAATATTCGACATCTTGAGGCTTATGGTGACTCTCAGCTCATTGTAAATCAAGTCCGAGGGGAATATAAAGTACGTCATGAGGACCTAATCCCATACTACTTTGCAGTGCTAAAGCAAGCTAAGAAGTTCGAAGGATTCTTTATTGAATACATTCCACAAGCTCAGAACGCTTATGCAGACGCTTTGGCCTCATTGGCAACTTCGCTGGCATTACCGTCAGGTGTCGGAACGACACCCCGTCGAGTAGCTAACACGGGAACCGTGAGACCCGATCGAGCGAGCGACTCCTTAAGTTCCTCAAGAACGAAGTCAATCATGCGGGTCCACCAACCTCCTTCTCCAGAACAAGCCCATCCAGGGGATCTGAACATCTGGGTAGAAAATTCACCCTGAGTTGCAAGGAATTGGCGAATAAAGATGTTCGCTGGACGTGGTATCTCTGGAACCTGATCCTTCTTCTTAAACAAACCAGGTCTCAATCCCTTGAGTTGCCCTCCGATTTGTGTGCGAGCCCGCCGACCAGATCCAAGCGACACATTTTTCTTCTCTTTGACTATGTCGAAGGCCAGACCCCGACGACGGCTTGCATTCAAAAAGTAAAAGAGTGGGTACATCCTCTTCATGTTCGGAAGGAAGAAGAAGCGATTATCAACTTTCCGCAACAACTTCGAATCTTCTGCATGTATGAGGTGATCATCGATGGATATTCGATCTCCGAATATGAACGCTGGTTTGGAAAACTGAGCACGACCGACAGGAGCCTCCATGTCTAAGTCAGTGATCAAAATTCTAAGAGTAGAACATCGGGGGAATTTAATCATGTCCGTTCTCTCCGAGTCAGCGAAAGTACAAAGCGGAATTATGTTTTGGAGACTGAAAATTTCATTCGCATCAGGTCCACCAATATACCCAAAATGATGCTCTTGCGAAAGCGGCATGTTTAGAAGGAGCACTGCACAGTCAAAAGCAAAAGTTAGTAGCTGAAAACAAGTTACTGACATAAAAAACAGAATCATAAATCTCGAAACGCGAGAGTCAAGCCTTGTGTCAAATATTTCAGACGCGGAGGTCGAGCCCCGCGTCAGAAACTCAAAACACGAAAGTCGAACATCGTGTTGAAAAACTTGAACGCGAGAGTCAAGACCCACATGGAGTCCCAACTCCGCGTTTTCATTGAACAGAAACGAGTCATCTTCCTCGTTATCAAGAACCCATCTAGGGTTTTCAGAGAACTTGCCAAGGCAAGTTGTTTCAGTCAACACTCACCACGACAGGGAGATCCTTGCGACGGCGGTGGCGACGATGACGTTCCCGCAGGAACAAGAACACCGCCGGCGTCCTCAGCCGACGACATTTTGGAAGTCGCCGGCAACTTTCTTAGAGCTCGAGCCTACTCTTCGAGGCGCCATTGATACGGTCGATCACAGGGAACGCTTTTGAACGAGGAAGACGGAGTTCGTCGGAGATCTCGCCGAAATCAAACGAGAATTCTCGTTCTTGGAAATAGTCAAAATTTTTGAGAGTCAAGTGACTCTTGACGTGACCACTCAGGTCTATTTATAACAGCCGTCAAGCTGTTGAGATGGCATGGGATTCTAGGAAAGAATCCCAACCATTTTTAAAACGCGAAGCTCATTGCCACGTTCAAACTCCAAAGGGTAAAGCTCAGGCCAGCGTCACTAAGGCCTGAACCTCACGTTTTGAACCCCAAACGCGAAGGTCATCTTAGTGTTGCCATTCTTCTAATTCCTTAAAGGCATGGGCCCCCTTAACAGAGTGTTAATCAAAACCTCTGTATCTCTTCAGCAGAATCAAAATTCTCATTGGGTTAATGTTTCACCCCAAACTATCATCATCACCACGGAGTTTAAGCTTATATGGCATCAAATATCATTGTGGCTATAACTCCTCTGCCAGAATCCACCTACCGATTCCCATTAACAGAACGATAATCGCTCAGATTATTGTTAATTTATTAGCTCTCTCTAACGGAGCAATAAATAATCAGCTTATCGACTCCTTTCAGTGGGGTAATAAAACTCCCCAAAATCCTGTTCAAATCATAAGTATCACAATTCATCGCTCTGATGACAAAAACACTTAGCTATTCTCCCCAGCCAGACATAAAAATATCTTTTCCCTACAAATGTCACGTTAATATCACCCCTCTGACGAATATCAACTTATCGACTCTCCCCAATAGAGCGATAAGTCCTTAGAATTGCTCCGATCGTAATCTCTCTTCTGTCACGTTAAAACTACACCTCTGATAAAAACCAACTTATCGTCTCTCTCCAATAGAGCGATAAGTCCTCAAAATTGCTCCGATCGCAATCTCTCTACTGTCATGTTAAAATTACACCTCTGATAGAAACCAACTTATCGACTCTCTCCAATAGAGCGATAAGTCCTCAAAATTGCTCTGATCGCAATCTCTCTACTGTCATGTTAAAATTACACCTCTGACAGAAACCAACTTATCGACTCTCTCCAATAGAGCGATAAGTCCTCAAAATTGCTCCGATCACAACCTCCTTTCCTGTTATGTTAATCTCACACCTCTAACAGTCTGAACCCTCTTATTTGAACCCTCTTTACCCCGCTATATAAGAGGTGTTCTCATAAGATTCCCAATGGACTAAGTACTTTCCAGGACTATCCTTAGTGATAATAAGGAAAAGTTCGGAATCTCCCCATAGGAGAAGGTCCACGCTAAGTTAAAATTACACCTCTGGCACTCGTAGACTTCTTTCAGTGTTTAAAGCCAAAATGACACAGGAAGAATTCTACTCTCTGACTCTGTTCCGGGAGAATGGTTCAACATTTATCCCCAACATTTTTGAAATTTTCTAGAGTTATCTTAAATGATAATAAAGAGAATTTTCTAAATCCAGACTATCCTGGAAATCTATGCTAAGTCATGAATAAATCTCAGGTGTTTCTCGTGATTTGTTATTTAAAATCAAAACATAACAAATGCAAGAGACAATAAGGGACCAATATCACTTTTTATTAAAGAGCTAGAGGAAAGTGATACAAAACAAACTTGTTCTTGTCAAAAGAACATTACAAAAAACCAAATTCACTCACGCATCAAATCAAAAGATATGAGTTGAGTCTTGAATTCAGCTAATTCTTTCTCGTGATTAGCTCGCACCATAGCTTCAGCCTTAGCCCGGAGTTCATCCTCACTTGGTATGATGATGGCTGCCACTTCATTCCTGGCATGTTCTAGGGCTATGGACTGTGTATGATATTCCAAAGTACCACTTGCATTCTGGGTACTAAGGATGTTGATAATGCCTTCTTCGCAGGAAAGTTCAGCCTTCAATCGTAGGACTTCGGCTTCAGCTTCAACAAGTCTGTCCCGAAGCGAATTCATAGAAGCAGTTGAGCGTTCTAGTTCTTCTTGCTTCCGAATGTTATGCTCACGAAGCTTCGCGATCTGACGCTCTTTTTCAGCTAAGTCCCGTTCTAGTGCTTCTCGGTGAACCACTTCTGCGACCTGAAGACTATCCAGAGTTGACATAATTTGCGGCTGAAGTTCGCTATGGCCCATTGTCTCGAAACGTTGTAATTTCTCCTCCAAACGAAGAATAATCTCTGAACAGCGCTCGAACCATTGAGTGTCGCCTACGCTCCTGACTCCATTTAAACCAGCCTCCAGAAGAGGTCGAAAGGAGTTCAAAGTTCCTTGACCATTCACCATGTACTCAACTACCGTCTTCGCAAGGCTGTTTAGATATACTAAAGAGATTTGAAGGAATTTAGGTACATTAGCGAGACTAAAAACCGCACCCGAAGATACCCCTTCAGCAACTGAGATTGGTGCGTCAAGATGATGACTAGCAGGCGATCCAGGTGCCGAAGCTGCAGAAGCAATTGAAATGTTCAGTTGCGAAGGACTTGAGGTCAAAGCCATCAATGCCTTTGCCTGAGATGAGCTTGGCCCAGCCTCTGTTGGGGTGAGTGAGATCTTCATCACCGCTTTCGGTGAAGTATCTACCACAGAAGAGTCATGCAAAGTTTGCTCCTGCAAAGGAGCTGACACCGACACGAGCTGCTGTTCCAAAGGAGGAATCGCAACTGTAGTCTCGGGCAACGTGACCGGTGAAGCAGCTGCCGTGGATGAGCCAGGTAAATGTTGCTCTGGCAAAGGATTCGACGCCGGCGCAGGTTCTTGCTCTAAAGGAGCAGCAGAAGTAGTCCCAGGAGTAGGTGAGCCTGCACGAAAAAACGGTCGGAACGCGGAAAAAGCGTACGGAATAAGTCGAAACAAACTAAGCTTTCCGGTGAGATAGAAAGGAGTATAACCAGATGTTTTATCAGATGGAGCCTTGGGAGCATCATCAAAAATGGTTATGTCGTCCATGGAATTATGCTCCTCATCTTCCACATCATCACCTGGCAAGTTGCTAACTTCAGCATCCTCACCACCTCTATCTTCGTCAGCTCCATCACTAATCGAGGAGCCTTCATAATCAACTCGCTCCTCATCATCCCGGGTAACGGAAGGTTCAGGAAGATCTGTGTTGATAGCTGGTTTAGTCATAAGTCCCGTTGTAGGACTGGGCACTAAATCACCAGCTTGTGACATTAATACTGAAGGAGAAGGGGACGGATTCTCTTCGATACCCCTTTGTTCCGATACAGGAGACTTAGGAGGGTCCATCACCGGGGAAGATTCTGCATCTGCAGCCATTAACTCACCCTCTTCGTCTTCAGGGGGATGGTAAGAAGAATCATCGCTTGAAAGGGTTGGGCCATGAGAACGAAGCCCAGTTCTATGTGGCAAGCCTGCAACTAAAGATTCATGTTGGTCTTCATCTTCAGCAGCTTTGATAGCATCAGCCATCAACTTAGATTTTTGTTGGCCCTTAGGAGGAGGAGAGTCAACTATCAACTTCCGACGGATCTGCTTATCATATTGACCGGCTTCATCTGCAGAGAGCTTTTTTTCCCCGCTGCTCTTGTCGTAGGAGGTTCAACCACTTGTTGCTCCTCTCCTGGAGCAGGCTTAGCTCCTTATTCCTCTTCCTGCCCAGCAGATTGGTCTTTAATAGATAGGAACTCATCGATCCCTCTCAAGCAGGATGTCTTTGACCCCCTCCTTAAAGCATACATATGCCTAATGTCTTTCAGGCAAGATGTGTTCAAATTGTAATTAGGAGTCTGGGAAGCGGCGAAATACCAATTACAAAAGCTTATGGAGGTATAGGAGTTGGGTGTTTTGTGGGGAAGCCTAAAGGTCATTTTGGTACAACCTGCCACAGAATAGTACCAAGCCCTGGCCCCCTCATATATGTTACCCACAGCTAAGAGCTGGGGACGAGGGTTCCCAACGTACAACTGATCATACCCAAATTAGCGTGCAAACCTATAGGGCTGGTAGGGCTCGATGAAACAGTGAGCGCCTTGCCGGAAGATCAAGTAGCCCAGTCTGATAGAGAGCAGCCAATGGAAAACACCCCCACTCAGCTGAGTGAATCCATTAGGACCTACTACGTCCTGATATTCGGCTCCATAAACGCCGCCTTCAAAATCAAGGAAACAACGCCATATGTGGTAGTGGGTGTCCCGCGACAAAATCTGTCGAATTCTAACCATGTATCCCCCTTCCTATTTTGCAGATTCTAATCGTTGCACAAACGGGATGAATGAGTCCCCCGGGGGAGAGGCCGCACTCATTAGAGGAGGACAGTGGAGCACATACCAAGCCATTAAATAGGTATATTGCAATGGTATTCGGGGATTGGGAGTTTTGAAAGCTTTGTGGCCCTCGGACTCCACCTCGGCAACATCAACAAATTCCAATGCCAACTCTCGCAGTCCACTCTACAAACGGCCCACCATGGCGTAAAGCAGATTCACTGGTCTCCCGTGCGTCGGGAGAACAGCAGGATAGATTACCTCAACAGCAAGAGCATCGATCGGCCTAGTAGGAACGACGCACCGCTTGAGCCACAACATTAATACCCAGCCAAAAGCGCCGTATCAGAAATAGGGAGCAGAGCTTGGTAGTGGAAACTCTCAAATTCCGTATGGGCCGGGAAAACATCTTCCTTGGCCTCATTGGTGTAGTGGGAAGTAGCATCGTCAATTCGGGCCTGGACCTCCTCCAAAGTGCTAGCAGGTAATCTGGACACGGAGGCTCCCTTATTGGTCAAGTTCTGGAATAAATATTCCGCCCAAGACACTTGCTTAATGCCGCTTCCTCGAGCCCCTGTTTGCTGCATGCAGATGTGGAAGTGACACATAACTTCCCATAAGGTGGAGTAAATTTCAGGGCTCGTTTTCTTCAAAATTTTAAGTTTCGTCGATCCCGGAACAAATTCTTCATACGGCAAATCCCCAAGAAGAAGACCCGAGACTTCATGCATCTCATGAAGAGCGAAGCCCAGCTCCCCCACAGGGGTGAAGAAAGTGTAAGTTTCAGGATTATACTTCTCCAGTATAGAGAAGAAATGAAAATGGATCTGAACAATACCGAACTTGGTGGCCCGTACCGGAATCTTCAAGCCAGCTTGAGTGAGAGGCGCATCCAATTCGTCCAAAACGAACTTGGTCATCCGGGTCCACCACCCTGTCACCGAAGAATGAACCCAGCCAGGAGTTCTAAATCCTTGCGTGGGAAATTCTCCTTTACGGGTTAAAAATTTCTTGACGAAGGTGTTCGCTGGACTAGCCACTTCGCCGATGGGGTACTCCTTGGCAAACAATCCTAACCGTAAAGCCATCGCCAATCGGTTATAACCAACCGTGCGGACCCCTTGGAAAGTCAGGGTCCCGAGAACAACTCCATCCTGATCCTTCACCAGAGGCCAATCCATACGCCTTGGGATAGAAGCGCATTGGAAGTAGGATATGGGGAATATCCTCTCCATGTTAGGCAAGAAAAGGTTGCGTTCACCAACTTTTCGCAGCCATTTGTAATCCCCATCATAAGCTGTGCTGGCCTCAAAGTCAACATAATCCCCAAAGAGGAACCCATGTTTGACTATTGGCTTACGGCTCGGGTTCTCAAATCGAGCATCTGTAACCAATATCCTAAGAGTTTCGGGAGAAGCCCGGGTGATCAATTCCGCGCGATTCTTATCCTTGATTCGAAAAACTGGGAGTTCTTCACGTAGGTTGAAGGTCATGTTCAGATCCACACCACCTTCATGTCCAAAATGATGGCGAAAGGGAAGAGGCTCAGCAGTATGACGCACTGCAAAAACAAAGGAAAAAGTTAGATCTCAGACGTAGAGGTCAAACTTGATTTGAAGACTGAAGACGCGAAGGTCGAGCCTCGCGTCAACAAAGTTCAGACGCGAAGGTCGAACCTCGCGTCAACAATGTCAGACGCAAAGGTCGAACCTCGCGTTAATAATGCAAGACGCGGAGGTCGAACCCCTCGTCAAAAATACCAAACGACGGAGTCCAGCCCCACGTTATCGAAACGAGTTTCCTCATTGGTCCAAAGATCAGAACTTGGCGAAGCAAGTTTAATGACCACGGAGGTCATACTCACCACCGATCAAAGGAAGCTGAGGCGACATGTTCGCCTGAGCAGCAGCGCCGCCGGCCGACGCAGACGGCGCTGATCTCTGAGCCGTGGCGACGTCGGATTTAGAGGGATGAGAGACAGTCTTCTTGGGTGCCATGGATTCTCGTCGGAGGAGAAGAAGAACGGTTCTTTTCGCCGAAGATGAGAACGAAAATTTTTCGTTAGAATTTCAAGAAGAGTCGAATGATTCTTGATTTGACCTCCGGCGGTCTATTTATAGACAATTGTGAGCTGTCAAATCTTAACGGACGAGATTCGAGGCCAGAATCCCGCCCAAACTCGACCCTCGCGTCCGAGTTTGTTGAAATTCCAAACGCGAGGTCCACCTACGCGTTCAAACTCTCAGACACAGAGTTCACCTACGCGTTATAATCAACAAAACCTCAAATAAATAGAGAAAAATTGAGGTCAGCCACCAAAATCGAAGAGCTACAAGCGACTCCACTGGGGAGTCTATCAGATGGGTATAAGCAGATTTTAAGATCCAATCAGGCGGAGTGGACAATCAATTCATGAAATGTTGGGATCCAAAGTATTCCGAAAATTCGTCCCAGTCAACCGTGAACTTTCGAAAACTTTGGAGGGGGTTTTGTAGGCTGTCTAAAATCATAATAGATAGCTGATCCCCACGAGATTACAATACAATGGTTCCTTCAAATTAAGAAGCAGAATTCATCCTTACAAGCAAAACAGAAGAGATTTCTAAATCATTACATCCGCAGCATTATAATCGCTACAAACACGACCTCATGTTTGAGATAATTGATCTTGATGGTTGCGACAACAACATGACCAATATTATATTAACAACTATTAGAGATGCTGATGAGCAGTGTAATGATTTTAGAAATAAAAGGTTGGACTTAGTTGGTGAGTTGCTTGGTAGAGAGCTGTGGGCAAATATTCGTCTAAAAGTCACTATGGATGATTGATTCCCGTCAAGTTCCAACAATGAAAGTTACAATCAGATAGCTTTCATGCCAACAAACGAAAGCTGCAAATGAAGGACTTTTCACATAGATCGAGAAGAGTTACAATTCAACGACGCTTCCGATAGCTGATAAAAACTCTATTCAGCAGTCTTCACAATCAACAGTGAGAGTTACAATTTGATGACTTTCACACCTCATAACAGCTAAAGCTAGGATTACGGAACAACGGTCCTTGCAACGCCCTGTAGAAGAGGTTACAGATCAACTAACCCCTTCTAAAACGCGGAAGTCATCCCCGCGTCACAATTTCGGAAATGCAGGCGACCCCCGCGTTTCCAAGCTACAACAAATCAAACGTGAGAGACCCTCGCGTTCTTTGGTGTTCAGCAAACACCCAACCTCGCGTCTCAATTCTAAAACGCGAGGTTAAGGTCCTGAACGCCAAGGTGGGCGTTTGACTCATTCAAATATGAGTTGAACGGTTTCAGAACCGTTTTCCCCACGATCTGAGGAAATCACGTCCACTTAGAAGCGGATTTAGAGGGCAGTTACAACCTCTTATCCACCTATAAAATCTCAACAAACTCAACTGAGTTAAAGGCTGGCTTTTTTTGGAACGAAAGAGTGAGCCAAGGGCTTCTTCAGCATCTAAACCGCACAGGTTTGGAGGCGATTCGGATCTCAACCGCACAGAGAGGCAAGAGAGACGAAATCTTTGGAGATAGGATTTTTGAATCAAATTTAGGAGATCAAATCTAAAAGGATTCTTCAACAACAGAATATCTGCTTGGTCATTAACCGAATTTTCGGTTCTAACAACTCTATTCACAGAGTTCTAACTCGTTTAGAGTTCTTAAACTCGTTAAAGAGTTACATATAAAACTTTCCACAGAAGTTCATCGTTCCCACGAGATAAGAGACGGTCAGATCGTCAACGGAGAGCAAATTCGACGCGAACAATCGAAGGAGGCACTCCATCGCTACCTTGAAGAACCCAGTTTTAAACAAAGGAGAAAACCAAATTTGTTTTCTTCTCTTTTGTATTCAAGTTGTAATTGGGATTAAAAGAATTCAATTCAATTTTCTTTTGTTCTTTTCATTGCAATTTTCCTACCTACAGTCCTCTTCCTCCACTTCTGTTTCTCTTCTTATTAGTGCAGCATCAGATTTAGATATTGCTAAGATCTCAGTAAATTGTGGTCTTAAAGAGCCTATTGGTTTGGAGGGTATCTCGAAACTTAAGTCATTGGAGAAGGAGAGAGCAATGGAAATTTCTTAATTTCCTACCCCCTCCTTTCTAGTAGTTGGTGTGTTTCTTGTTTATTTCCTTATGAAGATAGGATCTTGGAATGTTCGAGGTCTAAATGACCATGTGAAATGTAGACTTGTTAGAGATGGTATTTCCTACGCTAGTCTTGACATAGTTGGTATTTAAGAATCTAAACTCAGTTTTCTTCATCTCTCTATCCTAAAAAGTTACGCAATAATAGAATAACATCTTGGCTTAGTTTAGAGGCTTCAGATTCTATAGGTGGTGTACTCTTGGGTTGGAACGATTCTATGTTCGACTTTATTGATTCGTATATTGGTATTTTTTCCATATCAGTGATTCTCTGTCATAAATCCATCAATTGAAAATTCATGGTTTCAATTGTCTATGCCCTATCGATAAAGAGGAAAAAGAAGCTTGTTGATGGGAATTACTTTGAGTGCGTTGTCTTTTTTCTTATCCTTGGGTTCTTTGTGGAGACTTTAATGTTACTCTTAATGCTAATAAGAGGAGTGGTCGTTCTGGTTCTCTTTGTGACATTAGATATTTTAGAACCTTGAACCTTGATAGATAAGATTCTCCTTATTGATTTACCTCTCAATGGTAGAATTTTTACTTGGTCCAATTTGAGAGCTTCTCTTGTTCTTGCGAGGCTTGATTGTTTCCTCAATTCCTCTTATTTTGATTTTAAATTCCCATCATCAATTCAATATTCCTATCCGTCAGCATGCTCTGACCATTGTCCTATTATTCTTAATACTTCTTGTATTAAACTTAGACCTCTCTTTAGGTTTGAAAAGTCCTGGATGTCTCACCCTTCCTTTGTCTCTTTTATTGAGGGATGTTGGAGATCATTTTCTTGTCGGGGTTCCCCAGTGGAAAGATTAGCCTCCAAAATCAAGGTTCTGAAAAAAAGACTTAAATGGTGGGAGAAATTTATCTTTGGGTTCATCTCTTGTACTAAGTAGAAACTCCTCTCTGAGTGTCTTTGGGTCCATCTCTTGTACTAAGCAGAAACTCCTCTCTGAGATAACAACTTTTCCTTATTAGTAGAGTCACAACCTCTCTTTCAACTTGAGTTCTCTACTAGGATCAGTCTAAAATCTAAACTGTTTGACATTACCAATGCTGAAGAGGTTATTGGCACCAAAGATCCAAATCTCTCTGGCTCAAAGAAGGAGATTCTAATACAATATTCTTTCATAAAACCGCTTCAGCTCATATGCGTAGGAAATTTATTCCCACTCTTATGCATAATGACGGTCTTTTGTCTTCTCAGCATGAAATCAAAGACGCTTTTTTACTCTTTCTTTTCCTCATTGTTCAAGGCTGCTCCTCCCCTTTCTTTTTAGATTGATTGATATTGGCCTTCTTGTTTTGATGATGTTTAACAAACAAGTTACTTCTAATGTTGTTTGTGTAGTGTTTGTATTTTCGTATTTATTCTAGGTAAACAACGAGTTGGAGGATGGATGAAATAGTGCTTCAACGACGATATCAAACGGAGGTTGGCGGAATTATGGAGTGAAGCTTATGCAATTCAAGTTCAAGATCCAAGTTCAGCTTCATCCGCATAGTTGTAGGCTGTCTAAAAAATCACAATAGAAAGCTAGTCCTCGTCTAGCCACAATTAAGAAGGTTACAATCAGACGACTTTCTTATTACCAAAGGAAAGCTGTAATCGAAGGATGCCCCTATGGATCATGGAGAAATTACAAGCCAACGATTTTTTTAAACCGAGAGGTAGAATTCATCCCTACAGTCAAAATACAAATGGCTACATTTCAAAAGTTAAAGTAACGCAATCATTGCATCTTCAGCTATCAACACGGCCCCATATTTGAGATGATTGATCTTGATGGCTGCGACAACAACATGACTAATATTATATTAGCAACTATCAGAGGTGCTTATGAGCAGTGTAATGATTTTAGAAAAGCGGAAAGATCTAGAGACTACATGAACAGTCTTATCGTGGCCTGCAGTTGATAGAGCGTTATTGGGATGCCTCAAGTGTCACAAACAACCTGAATATGGCCTTCTCTACCCGTCATTGGTGTCATCCATATATAAAGACAGAACGCTGTAAACGCAGCTTCTAAACGCTACAAACGCAGCTTCTAACACCACAAACGCAGCTTCATATCGCTGCAAAACGCAGCTTCTAAACGCTGCAAATGCAGCTTCATACCGCTGCAAACGTGACTTCAGACACTGCAAATGCAGCTTCATATCGCTGCAAAACGCAGCTTCATATCGCTGCAGAACGCAGCTTCTAAACGCTACAAACGCAGCTTCATACCGCTGCAAACGCGACTTTAGACACTGCGTTCAGACGAAGGATCATATCCAGACGCAATCAAGCTTAGACGATTAACGCATCAACCAGAGGTATATGCAAGCTCATGTTCAGCGACGCAAGACTTGCATTTGACCTGTTCAAATGTAATCGTAATAACTTCGAAGCTGTTCTTCACCCACGATTTGGGGAGTGGTTTACGTGGGTTGTTACACCCGTTTAATGAGGCGACTAAACCCCCATTTAGGCACGGATTATGGGGGTAGTTACACCCCTAATCCCCCTATTAATATCAACAAACTCAACAGAGTTCAATATCGGATTTTGGGAAGCCAGAAGAGATTTTCTAGAATCAGATCGGGGAGAATTTTCCAAGATTGGATCTTTATACAATCGGAGGGCAACCATCTTCGACAGAAGAGTTTCAGACATTCGATACTTGGCTTATTAACCAAATTATTTCGGTTCAAACAACTCTTTTCATATTAGAGTTTGTTACTCAGTCTGAGCTACAATACCCATCGAGAGTTCTTGAGCAATTCAACCAGACAAGTCATTTGTTCCAGCGAATTGAGATTTTCGGATCGTCAACGGAGAGCAAGTTCGACGCGAGCATTCGAAGGAAGCACTCCATTGCCACCGTGAAGAACCCAGATTTAAACAAAGGGGAGAATCCAGATCATTCTCTTCTCTTTTGTATTCAGGAAATCCAATTGTAATCGAGAGTTGAGAGATTTATAAACATTCTTTTTCTAAATAGTTAGAGAGAATAAAATCAAACACAATTCTTTCATTATTTTCTTATTGCAAATTTTCCACCAAACAATAGTGTACCAAGTCAAGTTTATTGAAGATCAAGATCGGCTTGGGTAATCTAGTTTAGGTTTTATATTATGTGTGTTATATACTCTAAGCTCAATATCATATACACACACATTTTATTGGTTTCCTTGTATATATATGTAGTCATATATATATATACAACACAAGTTTTCGTTTTTATGTTTATAAATATGAAATTACATATTTCATATTTATTATTGTGATTTGGTTTAACTACTTAGATATGAAACAAATATATTTTCATATACATACTCATATGTTTTATTTTCTATTGTATTTGTAAAAATATTATATTCTTAGTTTTTTGGACTTAACAATAATCATATACATATTTTATTAAGTCTACATAATCATTGTGCAAAGTTTCAAAACATGGTTTAGCCTAAATGTCAAAATTCATATGTTTACATTTTTATGTTTTGGACTATTTTGTAAAATGATGATATTTCTCATTTGGGAAGTCCTTTTTATAAACCAGTTTTTGTAACATGTATATTATCATGTCTACAATCATTTCCCAAAATTTTATATTTTTTGGAATTTATTTGATATTTTTAAACAGTATTTTAAAATTAGCATTTCTCTTTCAAACTGTTAATTTCATATATCAGTTCACGGTCGACCGCGTCTTTGTTTTTAGCTTGCGGAGCTAATAGAAACTTTCCCGGTCAACCGTCACAGTGGACCATCGGCTCGAATTTTCCCACGGTCGACCGTCACGGTCGACCGCCAAAATATCTGGAAGTTTTCTGAGTTTCAAAGCTGGCTCGCGGTCGACCGTGAGTTTTTCACGGTCGACCGTCGTTCACTCCAACGGCTCTTTTTGTACAGAATCATATTCCTAATTTTTTGGGATTTTTGTTGTTTTATTTGGGGTTTTACCTGTTGTTTTCTCTTTCTAATCGCCCCCCTCTAGGGCCTAACAATTGGTATCAGAGCTTGGTGCTCTTTGATTTAAGGTCTAACTGTCTTGAGTTAAAGATCCAAGTTATATTATTTGTGCTAATCTAGTTATGATTGTATTTGTCTTGCTTGCATATATTCACATATACATCATGAATATAAATATATTTCGTTTAGGCTATGATTCAAATATTGCTCCAAAATTTAGAAATTTCCCTTATGCTCAACGGTGCTCAAAATTTAAAATATTTGTTGAATCTAGAAATATGGACTTATGGGAAGTTATTGATTGTGCTTATATTGTGCCCACATTGGAGAAATCCAAGTGGAGCAATCATGATAAGAAAATATTTTTTATGAACAAGCTTTTGTTAGAATTTTTGCTTAGTGCTTTTGACTCATCCTTTTCTAACAAATTTGTTCATTTTGATAGTGCTTACAAACTTTGAAAATTAATTGAAGCACATCAAGGGGACTTGGAGGTAATCCGACAAGCTTTGGAAGATTCTTATTCAAGTTCATGTGGAGCATCATGCACACGACCACAAGAGGATAACTCTTGTGTAGTAAGCGGTTCCGATTCCGATAATGATTTATCTATTGATGAACTCGCTTGTGCATATGATATATTATCTCATGCCTATACAAAATTGCAAAATAATTTTATTGAATTAAAAACAAGCATGTAAAATTGAAGTCCGATCATGAGTTGTTAGCCTCTAAACTTGATGTCATTACTAAGGAGAATGCTACACTTAAAGAAAACAATGACATGCTAAGTTTAGAAAATGAAAAATTGTCTTCATCTATTGCTAGATTAGCTCATGCTAATAATAATGTCATGATAGAAGTAGAAATAATTAGAAATGAGTTTAATTCATTTAAATATGATCAAGTTTCATCTACTTCTATTTCCAATGCTTGTATGCCTAACAATGAGTTGGATCATGTTAAAGAACGCATATCATCTTTAGATTTAACCCTTAAAATATGCATTGTAGATAATAAGAAACTTATGGACTTGGGTGCAAAGTATCGTACTATAACTTCTAAACCCGTACACTTTGCACACTTGTATAGTAAAACTTGTAAGTGTTCTATTCACGGTCGTAAATACTATTTAGCTAAATTTTACTATGATGCACACAAACATAATAATGCTAATGCTCATTGTGCATCTCATCAAGTTTCTTCATCACATGCACATATACATGCACAAACTCATCATGTTCATCATAAGCATGCTCATGTGTTCAAGTGTGATCATTGTGGTCGTTTTGACCATTTGGCAAAGTTTTGCTTTGATTTGAAAAAGAATTCTAGTTTGCCAAATACTTCTAATAGATCACATGTTTTTAAATATGATGTTTGTGGTAGGTTTGAACATCTTGCTAAATTTTGTTTTGATGTGCAAAAAGCTCCTATTTTGCAAAATGTTCCAAAAAGGCCACCTTTGTTTGATGATATTTCTTATTTGCAAAATAATTTAAAAGAAAAATCTTTATTTACAAATGATTCTTGTGCACGCTCACTTGGTCAATACAAATCATTTAACCCTCTTCATTGCACCTATTGCAATCGAAAAGGTCATGTGTACAATTTTTGTTTTGACCGTGCTAGTGTACCATATGCGTCCAAATAGATTCATAATTCTAGGGCTTTGAGCTTGAATGATAGGGGTAATGTCCCTAACCTATCCGGCACTAAAAATTCTTGGGTGCCAAAATGATTTTCATACCAAGAATTTTAGTGTTTTTCTTTTTATTTTTCTTGGCTTTAAAAAATGTGCTTTGAAATCTTTGAATATGAAAATAATTTTTTCTTTGATTAATTCTTTTGTTTTCATGATTGTTGGTTTTGTTTTGATGAGAGGTTTGCGTTTATATAACCCCCCGAATTTATTGGGTGTTTATTCTCAAATCTTGTTTATCGGGTGCTTAAATGTTTATATGGGTTGTTACTAGCTCAAGAGCTAGATATGATTGCCTCTCATGACTTTTTAAAAATCAATGATGGTTTAGTTTTATACTCTTAAAAATGATTTTTAGCTTTTAAAATCCATAGTTCATGATTCGTATGTTACTTTTGAACTATGAAAATTTTGCTTTGATTTGTTCTTATGAATTCATTATATAAGCACAAATAAATGATTCAAATTTTAAATATGCTTTATAATGCATTCTATGAGTGGTTTGATCAAGTCCTCAAAGAAAGTATTCTTTTTGATCAAACATCGTTTTTGGATTCAAACTTTGATTTATGATTTCATTTAAGTGATTTGTTTTCTTTTGAAAACTTTTTTTTTATGGTTCTCATATTTCCTCATTCTTTTGCTTTCATAAATTCATTCATACATGGTTTTTATGTTTGAGAAATGAGACATTATGTTCACTTTGATATATTTATATATGTTCTCATTATCTTTATGTATGTGAGTTGTGTTTAGCATATTTTCCATTTATGCTTGCTCACATATGTTTGCCATGATCTTCATTTCATATGTTCTCTATGGCATTTTGATATAGGGGCAATCCCCATGTATATATATATATTTTATACTCACCCATGCTTATTGATAGGGGGAGCTTTAGCGCTCTTAATTTATTTTATCCCCTTTTTAATGTTGTCAAGGGGGAGAAATATTGTGAGTATATTCTTTCCTTGTTATGCATGATAATTATAATATTGTATATTCATTTCCTTTCATGCATATATTCTTTTTGTAAATTGTTTGTCATCATCAAAAAGGGGAAGATTGTTGGCCTTCTTGTTTTAATGATGTTTAACAAACAATTTACTTCTAATATTGTTTGTCTAGTGTTTGTATTTTCGCATTTATTTTAGGCAAATAACGAGTTGGAGGATGGATGGAATAGCGCTTCAACAACGATATCAAACGGAGGTTTTTTATTGGTTTCCTTGTATATATACAACACAAGTTTTGGTTTTTATTTTTATAAATATAAAATTACATATTTCATATTTATTATTGTGATTTGGTTTAACTACTTAGATATGAAACAAATATATTTTCATATACATACTCATTGGTTTATTTTCTATTGTATTTGTAAAAATATTGAATTCTTAGTTTTTTGACTTAACAATAACCATATACATATTTTATTAAGTCTACATAATCATTGTGCAAAGTTTCAAAACATGGTTTAGCCAAAATATCAAAATTCATATGTTTACATTTTCGTGTTTTGGACTATTTTGCAAAATGATGATATTTCTCATTTGGGAAGTCTTTTTTGTAAACTAGTTTTTGTAGCATGTTTATTATCATGTCTACAATCATTTCCCAAAGTTTTACATTTTTTAGAATTTATTTGATATTTTTAAACAGTATTTTAAAATCAGTATTTTCTTTTAAACTGTCAATTTTATATATCAGTTCACGGTCGACTGCGTCTTTGTTTTTAACCTGCGGAGCCAACAAAAACTTTCACGGTCGACTGCCACGATCGACTGTCAGCTCGAATTTTCCCACAGTCGACCGCCAAATTATCTGGAAGTTTTCTGAGTTTCAAAGCTGGCTCGCGGTCAACCGCAAGTTTTCCACGGTTGACTGCGGTTCACTCCAATAGCTCTTTTTGTACAGAATCGTATTCCTAATTTTTCGGGATTTTTGTTGTTTTATTTGGGGTTTTGCCTGTTGTTTTCTCATCCTAATCACTCTCCCTCTAGGGCCTAACAATTGGTACTCTATGTACCCTCATAACTCTGTCTCTCTTTCCCCTCTAGATAATCCTTTCTCTCAGGAAGAGATCAAAAAGGTTGTCTTCTCTCTTCATCCTGATAAATCACCAGGGCTACATGGTTTTTCAATCCTCTTCTATCAATATTTTTGGGAAATTATTAAAGAAGATCTTTATTCCTTTTTTGGGAGTTTATATCAAGATTCATCCACCCTGCAATCCATCAATTTTTCCTTCATCACTCTTGTCCCAAAAGTGGATGGTGTTAATGGTGTTAAGGATTTTAGACCAATTAGTCTCATTAATGGACACATAAAATTTTTACTAAAATCCTTACTAATAGGTTAGCACATCTTCTGCCTTCTCTAGTTGCTCATACCCAATCTGGTTTTCAAGCGGGTAAGTCCACCAATGACTCTATCATCTTAGCTAGTGAAATGATTCACAATTGCTACTCTAAAAAGAAGAGATTTGCATTTTTAAAATAGACTTCATGAAAGCCTTTGATTATGTAAGTTGATCTTTTCTCTTATCTCTTTTAAGAGCTAGAGGTTTTGGACCGAAATGGTGTTCTTGGATAGAAAATATCATTTCCTCTTCTAAATCATCCATTCTTGTTAATGTTTTCCTTATTGATTTCTTTCCTTGCTTTAGAGGCCTAAAACAGGGAGATCCACTATCTCCTATGTTATTTATACTGGCTGTTGATGTTCTTAACAAAATGTTAAGCAATAGTGTAGATGCATGTCACTTGTTTGAACTTCATCTTAAGGGTCCTCTTAATTCCATTCACACTCTGCAATTTGCAGATGGTACACTAGTCTTCTGTAGAGCAACTCGTGAGGATATCTCTACTCTCAAGATGATCTTCTATCTTTTGAAGACATATCTGGGCTTAGTATCAACTATGCTAAGACATCTTTGTTTTATTGTGGCAAACTCTATGGCAGGGGTGTTTATTTTGCTAACTTTATGAGATGTTCTCTACATTCTCTCTCTTTCAAATATCTAGGTCTCACTCTCAAACTGGGCTCTCTCACTGAAAGAAAATGTCAACCTCTCCTTGATTCTTTTTCTCGCAAGCTCTCTCCTTGGAAAAGTAAGCATTTGTAGATTGGAGGTAGTCTCATTTTGGTTAATTCTGTTCTATCATCTTTACCTCTGTATTATATGTCTTTTTTAAACTTCCTAGTTGGGTGATCAAATCAATTGATAGATTATGTTGTAATTTCCTATAGGGTGGGACTTCTTTAGTCAGTAAATGTAAAGCTTTGGTTAATTGGTACAATGTTTGTAAATCTTAAGAGGAAGGGGGACTAGGCATTTTTAATCTATCAAACTTCAATTTTGCTCTCTTATCTAAATGGGTGTGGAAAGCCTTGAACCATGATTCTTTTGTTGGTAAAACCATTTTGGCTCTTTATAGTCTTCATAACTCCCTCTTTTAGTGCACCATCTTCTAGATCAGTTTCTAAGTTTTGACAAGATGCAGTTTCTAGTAGCTTGGTTTTGTGGAGTATGGTGAGATGGAATTTGGGAGAGGGTACTAGAATCAGATTTTGGGAAGACAAATGGGTAGAAAATTTCACTCTAGATAATTGTTTCCATGAGATGTATAAATTAGCCATCTCTAGCAATGTTAAGGTGGCTTCCCAAGGTCTAATGAGGGGCAATGTATGGACTTGGAAACCTATCCTCAAGGGAGCTCTCACCAATTCTGCTTCTGTTCAATTAAATGAACTAATAGTTTTGTTATCAGATGTCCCTCCTATATCAGATATGCTAGACTCTCCTTCTTGGCCTATCAATAGGAACAACAATTTCTATGTGATATCCCTCTACTGTCTACTTTAATTCTGGAGGAGTTACTTTTGAGCATTATAAGTTTATTTGGTCAACTTATTTACCTCTCAAAGTTAAGATTTTTAGTTGGCTATTAACCAAGAATAAACTTCAAACGAAAGACAATTTTATTAAGAAAGGATGGGTGGAAGATGTTCTTTGTCTAGTTTGCTAAGAAGTGGAAGAACCTGTAGACCACTTATTCATCAGGTGTCAGTATGCTCAAAACATTTGGCACTTCTTTTTGCCTTCGTTGGGTATTCCTGCATTTCATAATGATCTATCTCATATGTTGAAGTCTAAAGGCCAGTTTATCTTCGATAGAAACCGTCGACTGCTTTGGTGCATTTTATTGCCTACTCTATGGTGGTGTCTTTGGTGAGAAAGGAATTCAATGGTGTTTAATGGTACCATTAGAGAACCATCCAAGGTGGCATCTAATGTTGCCTATTTTCTCTTGTTCTAGACAGGTAAATCTCATCACAAGAAGGCAGTACGGGTGAAATTAATTATACAAGATAAGAAGATAGAAGAGCTTTTGAGCAACAGTGAGGACCTAAGGTTGATCTCTTTGGGAGCAAAAGTGAACTTTCTCAAGTAATTATTTTTTGGTTTTGGGTGTTCATGTAAAGATGTTTAGTGTTTGTCTTTGTGTTGCTGATGGTGTTTTCAGTTGTCCGATACTTTACTGTTTTTGCTTCTAGTCTTTATTTTTAATAGATATCCTTTAGTGTAGATTTTGAGTTTTTAAAGGATTGGACGAGTTGACGGCTATGGTCCTCTCTCCTCTCCCTTCTAATTGCTTTTAATCTTGCTTTGGATATTCCTATGTAAATATTCTGATCTATAATATATATCTTTTGAAATAGGGTGCCTTGCCCTATTTTACAGTTCAAAAAAGAAAAACAAAGAGTAGAAAGAAAAGAAAAGAAAACTTACATTTGCCCTTAATATGCAGAATTGCACTTTTAGACAGAAATATGCTAAGACATTCACGTCAAATCACGTCGAAATTTTTACCTGATTCCACACCCGTTCAAACTCAATTCTTTTGAGGTCTACATTCCAACATACGCATGCCATACACAGTTAAATAAAAAATAGTGAGGGTAAGGGGCTGTTTGGTTGATTGGTTTTATAGAAAACTTTATAGAAAATAACTAATAGTGACAGTTTTATAAATAAAATTTTTCTAGAAATTTCTATAAATTGTGTTTGGTCCAAAAAAATTTACAGAAAAGTCAAAAAAATACCCCATTTTATAGAAATCAATTTCCACTCAAAATGAACGAAAATCACCCAAAAATCTGATGCATATATTAAAAACATAATTAAATACATAAGTATCCTTCCCATGTGATTTCTCATGAGCATTGTTAGTAAGCTATTTTCTATAAAGTAACATCCAACCAAAAAAAAAAAAAGAAAGAAAACAACATATTTTCTATGAAGTTACTAAGTTTTTCGTACTTTGAACCAAACATAGAAATAACAAAAAACAAGAAATACGGTACTCTTTTGAGTTCTATAAATTTTATAGAAATACAAGGAAATCAAAGTTTGAGTACTTTTCTTTTTCCTCTTTTTATAGAAATTGAACCAAACAGCCCCTAAAAGGAAATAACGCTGCCAAATCAAGAAAAGCAACAGTAATGGAATACATAATTAACAAGAACAATTATACACCATCCAAAATTTTGTGAGAAGATGACATCCCAACATCGAGAACAACAATTTTCCAACCTTCTCCCTCCCTCAAGCTGATTGTAATAAATATATCTTGCATGATGAACATATTCTCCCTACACCAGATTCAAATGAACCGCCCTGTACATTCAGAGCGTTGATTCATTGTTATGCGGCCAAGAGAGCCCATCTTCGACTTCCTGCAATAGGAAAAGAAACCTGCCTCTAGTAATTTGATAATTTTCTCTTTCTAGTTCTTGCTCACTGGGAAAAGATGGGCGTCTCGTACCGTAATAAGAGCCATCAACAAGCAAGCCTCAATCTCAGGCGCCTGTCTACCCCACAAATAATTAATAAGCTACTACAAGAGAATGCACTTCAACTGCTATATATCTTGCCCCCTCAAATTCTAATCACTTGGGGCCTTGCTTCCTGATTTCCTTCTGTTCCTGTTGAATTTCGAAAATGCACCAGATTTCTGCTTGTCATTCTGATTGTCTTTTTTCCTTTCAGTTTTCATCATTTTATTTCTTCTATCTGGCTTCTCGTCCACACTCATCTTGCGTTTCTTATTCTGCCGTTTTAAATCTTTCTTAAACGGATTCCCCGGAACAGAGGGATCAAACCCCTCCAGTGATTGGATTTTCCTACCATCAACATTAGTTTTGTTTTTTATGCTGGACATGTCCTTTTGCTGTTTCCATCTTTTCCCTTTGCGAATAGCATCAGATGATCCTTTCGAATGCTTGCGTGAAGGACCTTCAAGTGCCCTTTTTTCTCTTCTGCAAATAATTAGTATACAGCATCATCTTGGTCTGAAGCTTCAATAGAACAAATTTAACTAAACCATGAAAAAAATGCAAAATAAACAAGGCTCCCTACCGTTTCTTTATATCATTTTCTGAACCCATTGCTGTATCAGAAGTAGAAAGCGCGTCTGGTTTCTTCTTCCAGAGACGCCCCTGCAGATAAAAAGAGTCAACAGCAAGAATTGCAGGCTCCATCTTAAATGAAGAACACACTGGCATAGATACTGAGGAAAACTCGCAAGCAGATTCATGTTAATAGGGGTAGGCTGAGGCTATTAAAGTTCCATTTAACATGCACTCAGGATAAGTACATTTGGTTACTAGGTTATAAATAATTTTAACTGAAAAATCACGGCAACAAAAACAAACTTAGTAATGAAGACGTTTAGATGCTCGATTATTGAATACCAAGAAAAATGGAGGCTTCCTTCGAACCCCTTGCAACCAAAGATTGCCTAATATAGTACTCAAAGAACTTTTTTACCCAACTAAAAGGGAAACCTGAAACCAACCCAAAAAATTTTGGGAATAAAGGCTTTTTTCGTTGTTGTACCAAAAGAGCAACCTAGATGTTGATTCCAAGATTTTACACCCTATTTTTTAGGCTAACAAATACAAGTGAAAGATAATGTAGTGAGGCTGATGACTAATTATTCAAAAAATGGAGAAGGATAGAAGAGTCGAACAATGCTTTGAATATTGTATAAAGTTAAGTGCCTCCACATAAATTAGTTTATACTTACCAGGAGTCAAGTGATGAAGAGAGACGAAGATTAGAATAATGCTCCAAGATGAGAAATAATATTGACATATAACATATATACCATACTGGGGGAGCTTAAATAAATTTTGTTATGTAGTTAATGCATTTGAAAGCTTGCTGGGCTCAGATACGCATCTGTTTACATACTGCAAAACCCCCATACGTAAGGCCTAAATCAATTGATGTTAGGATCAAACGATATGATATACGTGTCTGATCATGCTCTAGTACATGATTACTGTTGCAATACACAAGTTTGATCTCTGCCATAGGTATCCATGCATCAAACATTTCCGTTTGATACTCCAGCACCATGTGCCCTGATCTGATCACTGGCCTACTGCCAACCTGGACGGACATGGTAAAATCATCAAATTATACATCTTTGGAGTTGGGACGGGTCATTAGTCTAGACTATCAATTCCCAATTGAAACCAATAATTATAGAGTTATGGCTAAATGAAACATACAACACAAGCTTGCTTACAGTTACACATGCCTCCAGACACATTTTAATTTCTAACTACAAAACGTTACATGCTAATGGAATTATATTGTAGTCTAGAATCTAATTCTTAATCCATTGATTTGGAGATAATTAAGGGAGATGACAGCAATATCAACTTTAGCCTGGGCAAAAGCTTTAAGTACATTTTAGGAATCCATAATCCTAATTTCTTGACATGCATGGCTGCCTAGCTTTCTACAAATGACATACACACAACCATAGCCACTCATCTTGCAGTAATAATTTGAATATGAATCAAGTACATTACTTGCATTCAATATTCTTCCTTTCTCAAGGGTTCTCTGGATTTAGTTCTTACATTTAATCCATCACAGCCCCTTTCTTCTTGTATTGATAACAGCACTCATACTAGATTCAAGAGAATACTTGAGAGTGAGTTATTTTAAACTCATTTCTCATAACTGAAAAGTTTCTTGTTGGCTTTATTATGGCATTAAGCTCATCGTCGACCCTTCACAAAGAAATAAGCTTCACCTTGTGTATCAAAAAGAGAGATTAGTGAGCTTCATACTTTGTACTTTTATGAAAAAGATCAAAAATTTATTATTCTTTCTTGATGTGATCGTCTCTCATGATATTTGAAGATAAGTAAGCAAAGAATTAAGACACTTTATACCATATAAATCACCAAAGCTTCAAATCAGAGGTATACTGGTTACAGTGACATTGGCTCCAGATCAACCAAGGCTTTTATAAAGAAAGTAAACAGAACCTTAAGGTGGCATCTACCATTAGAGGAGAAACAGAAGCTTAGTGTAAGGCTACCTTCTGATGTACACTTGTATCCTCGAGTTTATTGTTCTCAATATAGGTGGAACTGTTCATAGTCGTGTACAAAGCATGTTATAAGGTCATCATGAGAAGAATGATTTCATTGTGGTGGTATATCTCTAGTGAGTGCATGACCCATTTGAACCTTCGTATAAAGTGAGATTCCAGAGAAATATTTGTTTGGACATACTGAGCAGAAATCACATGGAGCTGATAAAGCTGACAGTGTTTCAAAGACAGGGAAATTTGTGTTTAAAGAAACATCTATAGCATGACATATTACCTCTTCAATGGTCTTGACGAAACCCTTGTACTTATCAGGCACGACCAACCCAACAGCTTTATTTCCACACTTTCTGATCAAAATCTCAAGGATCACAGCAACCTACAATGTGTATGGTCATTTAGAAATACAATATAGTAAGGTAAAATTAAACTGTCAGAAAAAAAAACATTGACCTGAACGGCTTATGATTGATGCATACCTTCGATCTAAAATGATGTTTTGTGACAGACGACCAAGGCAACATTCCATTAAGGATATCAGTTAAGAAGTTTATCAGGTCGTTAGAATGCAAGGAAGATGCTAAAACTTTAATGAAGCCCAAAGCTGCCTGTTCAATGCTAAAAACAACTGAGTTGGGGAAATGAAACAACAAACAAGGTGATAGTAAAGAATGAGAAGAAGCTTACTTTAATAATTTCAATATCTTTCTTTTGAAGCAAAGTTAGTACAGTTGATATCAGGTTTGGTACAGCTATACAATATCTTGCATCATTGTATATCAACAATGAAAGCGCAGAAATTGCTCCACTCGTTATGTGAGGTGATGAACTAGAAAGATAACCCATTACCTGGAAACGAAGGAGATAAAATGTTATAAGAAAAGTATATATGCGGTTATTAACGTGATTTAGTTAACAACTTTCTCTGTTTCTGTCACACAACCAAATGACAGACATCATTCCACTCGTTTGTATATGCAGGGCGCAGTTTCATGTAGCAACAAAGAAAATTGAAATACAATAGTATAGCCAGCATGAAATGTGAATAGAGAGTTGCTTTTATACAGGACCTTTAGCATATTAAATAATACTACAAGATACTAACATCTCCACAAGGTTTTCACGTGAAAATTAAGGTAAGAAATAAGTTCGAGATTCACAACAAAGTTGTCAACTTCAACAACTGCTTCACCCTAAGTAGCAATAATTTCTTAGAAATACCAATAGCCACGAATGTGGGTGGTATTTGATCACATCGAATCAAATATTAAGGTGTTTGTATTTGTATTTGTTTAAAATTATCGAATTCGCATGCGGACTCTAATATTCATATATGGAGTTTTTTGAATTTGAACTCGAATACTTGGTATTTGATAAATATTCTTGTATATTCATGAATACTTATCGAATATTAAAATATATTTATTTTGCTAAAGAATTTAAAATTTAAATAGTATTTAAATTCACAAATAAAAATTATTCCTTCATATATATATATTTAAATCAAAATTTCATTAGAAAACATATTTAAGATTATTTAAGTCTTAAAATCAGTATATAAAACTTGAGTAGAAATTATAAGCGGGTTAAAAATATGACATCATAAGTGCAATAATACAAATAATAAGTGATCAAATTTTAAATGAATATCTGATAGACAAACGAATTGAATATGCATCTAGTTAAATTCTATTTGTTAGTAAAGTCGAATACTAAAAGATATTTGTTTAATGGTAAATGAACTATCGAATTGAATATGATAGAATAATTACTCGAACAATTATCGAACTATTTGTTAATTATTTGGTTCATTTCCACCTCTAGCCACGACTTTTGCTTTAAGAAAGATTATTCAACTAGTTGATTTTTTTAGGAAAGAATAAACGAAATTTGGATATTTGTTTAATCAACAAGAAACGAGAACAACCAATTAAAAAAGATTAAAACAAAATTTAGTACACCAAACTGCATATAGACATTATAAAATTGATGATGAGTGCATATGCTATGATTTGAAGGTCACACAAGGGGAACGAGTAAATCTAAGAGACCAGACAGCAAAATTGCACGTGTTGACATGCTTACCATGTGTATCCAACAAGTTCTATTTAATCATGAATATTGTTTGATTTCTGTTATTATTTCCCAAGGAGAGCTAACTGCAACTTGTACGTATTCTGACATGATCGAGAACAATTGTAGGGAAAACAAATGTATCACTGTGAAACAGAATGCCGAGATGAAGGAATCAATAGTGGCAATAAAGAAGACATGTCTTAGTATTGTTACTCTTACCATATTAAGCAGTTTCTGGAGACCGGACTCTGGATCAGTATCTTGGGTTTCCTTCAAGGTGCAACTTATATTCAGCAGTACATTATATGCCAACTTTCTAGATTCTTTCTTTGTCTGCACAGCCACATGGCAATCAGAGTTATTGCACCAAATGAAACTATAAGATTAAAGAAATTCATAAATTAGGAGAAATATCAAAATAATAGCAACTTCTATCATTACTTATACATGATAAGTGAAACTTATTCTAGTTCTAGAAATAGGCGAAAAATACATCAAGCTTGTTTTTGAACCATTGCTAATGTTTTAATGCCAAATTTGTTTTTTTTTTTTTGTTATTGGTGAAGTGATATTCACACTGTTATCCCCCTAGAGGATTGGGCTGCCTTGTAGAGAAACATACATGTTTTGCACTGGTATTACCTGAAGATAACTAGATAGTTCAACTGTCTTATGGTCGTATGCTTTTTGAAGTGCACATTGGCAGATTGGGTGTATGAATACGTAACTGCATGTGCATGCTCACAAAAACACTAGAAAAGGCATGTGTCGTATACAAGAAACCTATAACTCTTTCACACATTTATCACATTAAAAAAAACAAGTACACTCTTTCTACTAAAAAGCATGGCTATGCACGTGAGAAATCAAATCCTTTTTCAAGTTCTCCCATGTAATAACAAATATTATAAAGATAATGATAGAACATCAGAGGTCAATAATAACCCTGACCTGCTATTAGACTACGTTTTTGGTTATATATCACTATCAATGCTCAAAGTTCTCCCAAATATACTAAGTACAAATAAGATTAAGAAAAGTACTACCCGATGATAAGGTAAAAAAATAAGATTCAAAATCCAGTCCACCATTTATTAAAAATAGAACAACGTATGTGTCGCCTTCCAAAAAAAGAAAGAATAACATGTGTTTTTGAAGATATAGTTCAATGCTAGCTCAAAAGATAAAGGATAACTTCTCTAAATGATCATAGTTCAAGAAATTAAAATAAGAAAACCTATTTCAAGTTTATTTAAAAATAACTCTTATTTGCCTCCTAAGTCCTAATCAACTTTGACAAGAACCTATCGACGCAGTCCATAAACCAATGTATTTCTATCCCAGATCCAGAACTTCGGATTGTGAAAAGTGGATTCTTTTAAATATGAACAACCTGGATGTATTGCAAGTGCCAACAAGGGGGAAAAAGGTAAAACCAACCAAAGTTCTTTTAAGCATATAGATATGCAGGGCCAGAAAATGGGAAATTCCAAATACTTGGCAAGTGAAGAAGCAATTAAATTTAGAAATAATAAGGGTGGAGGTCCATATGCATGTGCTATTAAAATGGGTGGACTCGTTGAAACAATACTATTCTTGAGGGATTGGTCATAATTCAGGCCCGCCTAAGTCAACGAGGAACTATGAGTTATTTTTGTCAGGTGATACTAAACAATCAATCTAGCTTTCTAAGTGCCACTTTATCATTTAGACCTATCCACATAACATTGGGAGCTATTCACAGCTTTCCTCAGAGGATAATTTCCCAATATACACGAAGAAATAGGAATATTCAAGAAAGCACGAAGAATTTCTACACTCGTCTTATTCTAGAATGGGTAAAGTGGATATCTACATTTGTTTAAAATTAGTTAACTTATAAATCTTGATAGGGACTATACATTCTTGGAGAAAAATAATTACAACAGAGAACTTCTCTAATTGAGGTCATTTAAGGAGGATTTGGAAGTCTAGATTCTTTATAGAAATAGAAAAGGAGGTCCAAAATATTCAAACTATCTTTTATCTCTTTCTCGTCTTTTGAGATTTATTGTGTGGCAGATTCTGCGTGCGGCTGCTGGATCAATCGTATGATAATTTAGAGATCTTTTGCATAACATTAAGGCTAATTTCAAAATAACCAAAGTCAAAATATGAAATCTCATGAAGATCAAGAACTTGTCATACAACACCATGAACAATAAAATGTTCAGCACCGATTTGCATGCAGAAACTTACATATAATTTGAAACATTATGCTTAATCTGTCTCGAGCTTAAGTATACAGGATCCAAGAATAGAGGAAATCTGTTCAAACTTCAGTTCCTTGAGAAATTTAACTATGGCAAATGTCTATGCAGTGCTCTTAGCAAATGCTAACCAAATATATATAAATAGTGGCGATATGGATAGATAGCCACAATCAATCATATGCACACACACGCATGCACACACATGATATATGAAAAGGACATTGTACAGTATACATGATATATATAAGTAAATCAGCACCGAGCTTACCTTTAATGTGATGATTATCTCATTGAGAATCAGAAATGCCTTATTGTCCACATTCTTATCATTTTTCTACAAAAAATAAAGAAATAAAAATTAAAAAATTAAAAAATATTCAAGGACCAAGGTTAAAGAAAACACATTGCCTATCAAAATGAGGTCTTGAAACTAAACCAAGGACATCATGATTGCTGACATAAATATAGGATGCTGACAGAAGACCATCCATGTATCATAACAGGAAGACCTTTGGAAATTCTATTTTTGGGAAAAAATGGAGTTTCTACAAAGGGATTTTTATTATTTCATATCTCTATTTGTAAGTTAATTAGGCTTGACAAAGTCCAACAAATAACCCATTGTTAACTCAGCTAATATAGCTGTGGTGGTACTTAGCGGGTAGGTATACCAGTAACGTATGTCATGGATCTTTCAGATGTACCGCATCAATGTCCTACATCACACTGATTTGTACATTATACCAGAATAACCTTGTTGATAACACCTCCTTCCACTCCCTTCAAACCTCAACAACCCAACAATCCCCACCCCACTCTGTATAGTCTGGCAAGGCCAAAGGTTTCCTAAAAAAGGGAAGAACCCAGGTTACTTTTTCAAATGTTAAATCTCCCTCAGGTGGTCAACCATTTCGTCAGATGTTAAAGAGTTGACTAATTTGCCAAGTCTGTAGTTCTTCTAAATATATATTATGAAAGGAAAAACAATCTCATCTATGAAGACGAGTAAATCTGGCCTTGAATCTAAATTTTTTCTCTCTTTCATTGGTTTAGCTTGTGTGTACAATTTATGTTGCAGAATAAAAAAAAAGAGAATTTATCTCAATGTGCGACAATCCTTCAAATCCCACCCAAATAACAAATTATATTATGAGAAAAAGAAGGCAAACACGAGACATTTAAAGATATATAAGTTTGTTAAACAGAAAAACAGAATGTTCAATGCAGAATCTCTAACCTTTAGGATATGAACCAATAAATAATGCAAACATAAGAAGCGGTTTTTAATGGCATCACTGTCGGCTGAAATCTTTACACTGAAAAGAAGATCCATCAATTCATCTACTCGAATTTCGAAAAACCAACTGTGTACCTGCACCACAAAGAATGTGAGTAGGTAAGTAGACATTATAATCTTCAAACAATTAGTCCTTTCTGACCTCTAAAATTCTATTCAATGCATAATATGCTTCGATATGGCAGGTTCCATCTGTATCCTGCAAATGAAATAAAACAAGTGCTTTAAATAATCTGTTGCATAAGAAAAATAAATTTCTCATACTTGAAAATGTAGTTTATCAGACTCAACCAGCAAAGATGTAATATACCAATAAGTTGGACTTTATAAAGCTGAAGATTATATTGATCAGGTCTTCATCAGCTGTCTCAACAAAAGATGATGCCAGCTCCATGATCAAGCACCTGCAATGACTAAGTTTCCTCATAAACCTTCTAGTAAGTTTAATAATGAATAAAGAAGCATGACTTATAAGAAACTATGCAAGCAATTTAGGATGTAAGGCTAAACTAGTATAGCTCAAAAGCAACTAATGCACATCCAGGTAAATTTGCACAAGACCAAAATCAGTAACATACTAGCACATTACCTGTACTAGTCATGAAACCGATTGTTTAAGCTGAAACTGATGTGATTTTAGGTTTCATAATTTTTAGCTTTGTTCAGAAGTTAATTTGATTATCAGCTTGTGCAAGTAATTTGCTAATTATTATGATTTGAATGTAGTTAGTATCTGTTAGATTTCTTCATTTTTGACTGACAGAATTATACTATTTAGCTGGTCATTTTAGATTAAGATCATGTATTGTCTGTTCTCTTAAGCCTATAAAAAGGGTCGAAGAGTTTGTTTCACTGTGGTTAAATTAATTTGGTCCAACCTCTTTCTCTGTTCTCATACTTCTACCAGTTTGCACATATTTGGTATTGAACCTCTATCTGAAGTTTCCTTAGCAACTTTTTTCTGTATTATGCCCACGAGAAACAGATTTTTCTCTTCCTCTGCCAAATACTTGCTTGCATTAACAGAAGGTTGGTAACCTAGAGGAAAATTTGACAATCTTTACAGTAGTTCAAGAGAGGGTTTCCCTTGCTTTCCAACAGTCATCTTTAATTGATAATGTGTTTGATTGCATCGAGAAACTCATGAAGAGAGGTTTTCCACTTGAATCATCTCCCCATCCCCTCCTACCAACATTCTGTTAAGATTTGGAGAGAAAAGAGTTTCTTGGAGAGTATTCCCCTCACTCTATACTTTATTATTTATAGAGATGGATTAGTTACAAATTAGTCTCACAGGCAATGTGAGACTAAACTAATGCTAAACTAATATTCATACTCTCTTCTAACACTCCCCCTCAAGCTGGAGCATATATATCATGCATGCCCAACTTATCACAAATAAAGTCAACTCGTGTTCGACCAAGTGGTTTTGTAAGAATATCTGCCAACTGATGTACTGTCGATACATGTTTTACCGTGATGATTTTGTCCTCAAGCTTCTTACGGATTACATGACAGTCGACTCTAATGTGCTTAGTTCTCTCATAAAACACGGGATTCTCAGCAATGTGAATTGCTGCTTTATTGTCGCCAAATAGACTCATGGGACATTCTGGAGGGAGACCAATCAATAGGTCTCTAATCCAAATCATCTCTAGTGTCACATTTGTCATAGCTCTATATTCTGCTTCTGCACTGGATCGAGACACAACACTTTACTTCTTACTCTTCCATGACACATATCCAATAGTCAATCTCCTATCAAAAGGACATCCAGCCCAATTTGCATCAGAGAAACCTGCAATTTTGGTGTCCTTGATCTGAATAGAGAATTCCTCGTCCGAGAGCCTTTTTCAAGTACCTCAAAATTCTCATTACTACATCCAAATGAGTAGTTCTTGGTGCGGACACGAACTGACTCACAACACTGACCACGAATGTGATGTCAGGTCTGATTATCGTCAGATAATTCAGTTTACCCACCAATCTCTTATACTGCCCAACATCATCAAGAAGTTCCCCTTGTTCTGGTAGTAGTTTTGAGTTCACGTCCATTTAAAAATCACTGTTTTTACACCCTAACATTCTGACTTCAGAGAGCATATCTAAGACATACTTCTTTTATGATAGAAGAATACCCTTTGTTGACTTTGCAACTTTAATGCCTTGAAAGTATTTTAGGAAACCAAGATCTTTAATTTGAAAATGTGTCTGTAAATACTTCTTCAGGCTGTCAATACCAGAAGCATCATCCCCTGTAATTACAATATCATCCACATAGACAACTAGCAGAATTTGTTTCTCATTCTGAAATCGCTAGAAGACAGAGTGATCTTTTTGTGCACAACAAAATCCAAATTCCTGAATAACCGATGCAAAATGTCCAAACCAGGCTCTTGAAGACTGCTTCAAACTATAGAGTGATTTCTTCAACCTACACACGTTCGCATTCTCCCCCTGAGCAACAAAACCTGGTGGTTGCTCCATGTAAACCTCCTCATCTAAAATACCATTAAAGAATGCATTCTTGATGTCCAACTGATGAAGTGGTCAGTGATTTGTCGCTGCTAACGAAACAAAAATCCAAACAAATGTCTACCATCGCAAAGAAAGTATCTATGTAAACCAAGTCATACACTTGTGAATAGCCTTTAGCAACCAGTCGGGCTCTCAGGCATGTCAAAGTTCCATCAGGATTCAACTTGATAGTATACACCCATTTTCCGACAGGTTGCTTTCCTGGTAAAAGTGGGACAAAATCTCAAGTCTCATTCTGCTGCAAGACACTCATTTCGTCCTGCATCGCTTGGTTCCAATCTGAAATAGACAGGGCTTCTGACACATTCTTGAGAACCAAATATGAGTCAAGGGAAGTATCAAAAGAGAGAAAGATAGAGGAGAGGCGATCATAGGAGACAAAGTGAGAAGTATGATGTTAAGTGCAAGTTCGTGTCCCTTTCCGAAGTGCAATAGGAATGTCTTCCACAGAAGGCGGTAAATTTGCACTTACTGATTTAGGTTCTTCGGGTGGAGGACGTAGTGCTGAGACCGACGTTGGCACAGGAGCAGGAGCAGAGCGACGATGATAAACTTGAATTGGGTCGTTAAACCGAACCGAGTCTTTGTTAGTAACGCAAATAGTATTATCAGCGGATGAACCACCACCGTTAATCAATGACTCTTGCAGGATTAAATAATCATACTCATCCAGTGATAATGGAGATGGATAACTAGAATGACTGGGTTTATCTTCAAAAAATGTTACATCAACAGATAACACAAGACGATTGAGTGGCGGACAAAAATACTTGTAATATTTATGCTTTCAAGAGTAGCTAAGAAAATACCTTTAATCGACCGAGAGTCAAACTTTTGTTTATTCAGACTATGATTATAAACAAAGCACAGAGAGCTAAAAATCTTTGGAGGAAGAGGAAAAAGATCATCGTTAAGTATAAAATTTTGAAAGGAATTTTATCTTGCAGAGGAAAAGAGGGCATTCGATTAATCAAGTAACATGCTGTTAAAATAGCTTCCCCCAAAATTCTTTGAGAACGCAACGATGGAATAGCAAGGTCCGAGCAATATCAAGGAGATGT
Organism: Asparagus kiusianus; assembly: GCA_022839385.1. Classification (NCBI taxonomy): domain Eukaryota; kingdom Viridiplantae; phylum Streptophyta; class Magnoliopsida; order Asparagales; family Asparagaceae; genus Asparagus; species Asparagus kiusianus. The sequence goes on from BQKN01066402.1 coordinate 50,614, forward strand.
TTATTCTTTCGTTCAGCAACTCTATTTTGCTGAGGAGTGTAAACACAAGAAGACTAATGAATGATTCTATGTTGTTCAAGAAAACTAGTGAAGTTGTCATCCAAATATTCCTTTGCATTAGCAGATAGAATTTTTTTTATCGAAGTCTTAAATTGATTGACTATTTCAGAATAAAAGAGTTTAAATGTAGAAAATACTTCAGGCCTAGATTTGAGAATATAGATTCAGTAACACAAGAGTGATCATCCACAAAACTAACAAAGTATCAGAATCCCAATTTAGAAGTTATTGGGCATGACCCCCAAACATCAGAATGGACAAGATCAAATGGTTAGCAGCCCTCTTATTGACTCGATTAGAATAAGACACGATGATGTTTGCCAAGTTGACACGACTCACACTCTAATGAGGAAAGAGATTTGAACTGAGGATTTAGAAGCTTGAGAACAGAGAGAGTGGGATGCCCTAGCTGACAGTAACATTGTAGAGCTGATGAGTTTCCGATACAAGCTAAATGTTTGGAGCCCAAGTCCAATTTATAATGACCATTATGCTCATATCCCGTTCCAATCATTTTCCTCGTGACAAGATCCTGAAAAACACAATGTATTGGGAAGAATGTCACAGTACAATTTAGTAATTTAGTTATCTTACTAACAGATAAAAGGTTATAGGGAAAACTAAGAAGATAGAATACGGAGGAAAGGGGAAGACTATGGGTAGGATTGGTGTTGCCAACACCCTGAACATGTGTACGTAAACCATCAGCTAATATAACTGAATTAGATGTAAGAGAGAAAGACGACCGGATACATTGGTTCTCATTCATATGATCAGTGATACCTGTATTTATAATCCAAGTATGAGACGAAGACCATGTAAGTAAAAATAAAGGGTACCTGTACTTTTGAGAGTAGCGGATAAAGAGGAAGATGATGTTTGTGAACTTTGGTACTGCTAAAATAATTAAAATTGCTGAAATTGATGCTGCAGCTTCGTATCATGGAAGAGTGACTGTGGTTGAATTTCACTATCAGATGAAGTGAGGTTGTCCTGAACGGTTATGTAAGCACCATTGACCTTCTTTTCCAATTTAGGACAATTATATTTGAGATGTCATAGTTGGTGATAGTAGTTACAAATCTTCACTGAGTCATCGCCATGAGCATATCTGTCGTGAGATAGACCTCCACGGCCACCTCGTTAATCACCTCGGTCTCTAAAATGAGTGATAACCTCCTCTCCCTTCAAAGTTTCTTCTACCTCTTCCAGGATCACCAATATGACCTCCTCTTTCATAAGACTGCCAACTCTGAGTGGCAAGTGCAGAGCGATCCACAGTGGATGTAAGTGGTTGTGCAGGGACAACATTATTCAGAAAGTGATAAGTTTCAGCCAAAGAACTAATGACGGAGCTCCCCATAATTTGTGGTCGAGCAGAGGAGTAAATAAAATCTAGGGTGCCCGAGTAGGTGAGTACCATAAACTTGTTTCATTGATTTTGCATTTATTTTACATCCCCAGTAATAGGAAACATTTGACGAAGTTCCTCAGCCAGACGATTGAACTCATCATAATGATCATTCATGGGTTTACCATCCTATTTCTTACGAAACAGCTCTTGAATTACTTCATATGCCCGATTAATATTGATGCTACCCCCATAGATGAGATCTTACAAAAAATATTAAAGTTCCTTCACTGTCATACAACGAAGAACTAAATCGTAAATTTTAGGCTCAATAATATTAAGAAGTTAATGCAAGAGGACACTATTGTCTAATGTCTAAGATTCCAGTGTCAGAGTAGGAGGGCCTGTTAATAAATGATCAGTTTTGTCTCGGCTTGACACATAGATTTCAATAACACATTTCCACTAGAAATAATTAATTCAATCAAGTTTCCTGTCAGGATTCTACCAGAAAATATCTCTGAAACTTTCGTCTAGACAGTTAACTCAGAATTCTTGAGTTCATCAGATCCGGCCATCATGAAACAGATGAGTAGAGTTCAAGACAATACCCTCCATAAGTTGTACTCCAAAATGGAAACAAGTATGTCCCAAGTTCAAGAAAATAAGTCTTGAATTAACAGTAGGCTGAACAAGTCCAAGAACCCAAATGTTTAATTTTGAACCTGAAGGTTAAAGATCAAGAACCCAAAGGTTAACATGAAACCCAAATGTTAAAGATCAAGAACCCGAAGGTAAGATAGAACCCGAAGGTTTTTCTTTTTACAAGACAACTCGCAGATCTGATTAAGATCCGAAAACAAAAAGAGAGCGACGAGCATGGCGGTGACAAGTGAAGGCCTCACAGTGGCAGCGGTCATCAACGGCGAGCGACGTCGGGTGGAAGTTGTCGCGTCGGGTGAAAGAAGCTCGAGGACGAGGACGTGGATCAAATGGATGAGGACGAGGAGTTGTCGAGGAAAATAAGGGCGATGATGATGGCGAGGACGAGAACGATGAGGACGATAAAGCGGCTGTCGGGTTTTGGCGGCTAGGGTTTTGGAGAGAGGCGGCTGCCTAGGGTTAGGGTTAGGAATATGGATTAGTATTAGGGTTAGGATTATGGATATTGGATAGGCTCTGATACCATGTTAAGATTTGGCGAGAAGAGTTTCTTGGAGAGTCTTCCCCTCACTCCATACTTTATTATTTATAGAGATAGATTAGTTACAAATTAGTCTCACATGCAATGTGAGACTAAACTAATGGTATGTTTGGGAGTTTACGGGGAATTTTGGGAAATTTTTTCCCTTCCTTCCCTTCCCCTTCATTACCTCTAATTTGGGGTGTAACATTTTGGCACAAATTTTCCCATCATTCCCCTCCTTTACCATCCTAAATGCAACTCCCAAACAAGGTTAAAATTAAATTTCTCTTCTCCTCCCCCTCTCTACCCTTCATCCAAACAGGCTAATGCTAAACTTATACTCATACTCTCTTCTAACACATCCCAACCATCATCACCATGTTGCCACCACTTCCAACCATTAAAGATAAGTGAATTGGGCCCATCCAATTTGAATAAGATCTAAAATCAAAGTGAGTTGATTTGAAGCCATACTCAGCCGGTTAGCCCTTACTTCATTAAGTGAACCTGTCCTTGAGTAACTTCGGTCTATTTCAAACAATATTAAAGCGCCAAAGTTGCTCAATATTATCGTTCTTGTTCTATTTCAAACAATATTGAAGCGCCAAAGTTGCTCAATATTATTGTTCTTGTTCCCTTCCATTTGTTCACAACCATATTCAGAATTATTGTTGCAAAAAGGAGACAAAACAGCTCATTATTTCCTAGAGAAGTCACAAAGCAGCAGAAGCAAAACATTTTGTATCTTTGATTTAATGAAATTGTTAGGTCTTGAAATTAGTTTCATTTTATTTGGATTTGGATTAGAATGTGAAAGTAGCAAGTATTTGTGAAATTTATTTGTAGTAAGTTTATTAGCTAGTTAGATTTTTTTATTCAATCTTTTGATGAATAACAAAGGGAATTTTGCTATTTTCAAGACAAGTTCTAAAGGTTATCTGCTTCCCTCATTTATCTAATATATTTCTTCTTTCTAGTATCAATTTACACCTGAATACCGTGACATCAAGAAAATGTAGTAGTCAAATGGAGGTTCTACGATGCTGCTTTTGCAAAAAAAAAATAACAAATCATAATCACAGCTGTGTACAACCTTTATCTCGACATTTAGAAAATGGAGCAGATAGGTTATCTATCAGCAAGAGGATTTTCATGTCACCAAAATTTCATGTGCATGTGTAGTTGTAGGCTGTCTAAAAAACACTGCAGATTGCTGATCCCCATCAAACACCGATGATGGAAGTTACAATTTGACGGCTTCCAGAAGGCTATAATTTAAAGACTTTCATGTAAATCGATGAATGTTACAATCTGACGATCTTCACAACTGATGAAAGCTCTAATCAACAGCCTTCATAATCAACAGCGAGAGTTACAACCTGACGACTCTCATATATCAAAGAGCTGAAGCAAAGATTATAAAACAACGATCTTTGCAACGCTCTGTCAAAAAGAGACTACAAATGAACGGTTTTCTCAAACTAAGACGTGAAATTCCTCCCCGCGTTTCAGCATCAAGACACAACGCCAATTCAACCGCGGACGCAGCTCCTTATCAGCCATTGCTGACGTAGTTCAAACCTACGGACGCAGCTCATGTTCGGCCGCAAACGCGACCTTCGAAAGTTGTCAAACGCAGCTTCTAACAAGCTGCCAATGCAGCTTCCAAATTGCTACAAACGCAGCTTTCATATGCTAAAACGCAGCTTCCAAACGCTGCAAACGAGCTTCCAGACGCTACGTTTGGACGTAGAATTCACCTCAGAACGCGGATTTTGCGTTTGATTCGTTCAATCACAAGCTGAACGGTTTCAAAACTGTTTTTCACGATCTGAGGGGATCATAACTCTACTCATGAGTGATTTAAGGGGCGGTTACATCTCATTAGCCTCATAAAGAAGCGATTTTAGGAGCGGTTACACCCCCTAATCGCCTATAAATAGCTGAAAGGTCAGCTTAGTTCAGGAAGAGGGGGGTATCTTTGGATCTTTGAGAATTTTGGAGATCTAGAGATCAGCTTTTTCGGATCATCTTCTCGGCAACAGATTCTTAGGGCTATCTTCGTGCTTGGCTTGTCTAACCAATTACGGTTAAGATTAATTAACTCTTTTACAAGAGTTTAAACTCGCTCTGAGTTATCAACTCGTTTAGAGTTTCAAACTTGCCACGCAAGTCCTCCACAGCGTCAAATCGTGAGAAGAAGATATCGTTCCAGTGAAACAAGACGTTCGGATCATCAACGAGAAGCAAACTCGACGCGAGCATTCAAGGGAGGCATCTCATCGCTACCGTGAAGAACCCAGACTTAAACAAAGGGGAGAATTCAGATCAATTCTCCTCTTTTGTAATCGGAATTCAAATTGTAATTAAGATCGAGAGAATACAAATCAAATTTCTTTCATTTTATTTACTACAAATTTTCCACCAAACAGCAGTGCTTTAAAACTCGCCCGGTTTTATTAATTTTTCGCCAATATATCACGTTTGGACCATGACCGATACAATATCTGCAAAAAATTATTGCATATCATTTTTGGACAAATTTTCCCAATATATTGGTGTAAATCCAATAAAGTGGTTGATTTCTCGTGGTCTAAAAATACTCAATTTTCTATAAATACAATCATAGTGAACTAGCTCGGAATTGGAGACAAAAACCCTCTTTTTTCTATACCCAACCCGCATCCACTGAATAAAAATAGCGCTACCCTATTCTACTCCACATCCGCTAAACAAAAATAATTGGTAAATGATTCTAAATGTGTGTTATTTACATGTTAGTATGTTTATATTTTATTAAATGTGCTTAGATTACATTTTAGGACATTATTATATTATATATGCTCACCATTTGGTATGACATTCCGATTTTTACTACTTATCCCCGATAATTGGGATCCGGTATGAATTTTGGTCGTATGATGTATTTATATTTCCGAGAACTGATAATTAAAACCTTGTGCATGTGTGTTGTGTACAAAGCAGCCCACAACACATCCAAACACCTGCTTTAAGTTTTTCAATGGTTTGTTCAGATTTCGGAACATCTAGCAATGTTAAGAGTCAAGAACAGTCTAAAAGTATTAATGCCAATGGAACGAGAGAAACTGAAGATAAACAAATATACACTAAGTAGAGGTAAACAAATATGTGGGGAAAACAGAGATTGCTGATTACCTCCTGTTTTTGAACCCTTTCTTTTTAGATGCATTCTCCATCCCTCCATTTATATCAACTTCTAGGATATCCTCCAATTTTCTTGTTTCAAGTAAATCATCTCCAGCTTCACACTTCTCCAATGATGAAACAAAGAAGTCTTTAATCTTCTCACGCCCCAGGACAGAAGCCAAACAGCCAATTGCTTCCTGTTAACACAAGGAAAATCTCATATATCAAATTAGGCACATTCTGTGCATCACAGATAGTAAAAACCCTGAATAAGAATCTAAAACTGCTAACAAAAAGTAGACAAAGAGAGAACATTTATATTAAGTTGAGGAAGAATTATATAAAGCAAGGAAAATTTGTTTACTCTATTTATTTCCAGAAAGTGTGAACAAAAAGAAGTTTCTCTTATACAACCACGTGTCTGTATACAACACTATAGGAATGCTACTCTTCAGTAATCTGAGATAGAACTTAAAATTATCATTAAGTCGAGACCCTTAATACTACTTGTGAATCTATAGCACCCAATCCCGTTTTTATTATACACTTTGGCCTCAAAGTAAAGAGTAAATCACAGAGAACTTTAAGTATTAACCAGAAATTGATTCCCCCTAAAACTCAACAATCTAGAGGTTCTTATAGAACCCTTGGGATTAGTTCCCTCAATGAAAACCAGTCCTTCCGCTTAAAGATTGAATGCAGACTCAAAATGTCAATACTGAAATGTACTTTTAATTTTTATTAATATATTACTTCAGTTCTATTCCCTGTTGAAGCGATTTTGTAGAAAAATAAGGTAGTCTTACTTAAGTCATTTAAACAAAAGAGAAAATGGCTTCCACATCAAGACAAGAAAAATATTTTTCCACATGTGAGTTGGTGAGATCTATCTTAAACGAAATTTCCCTAACTTGCAAATTCGATGGTAGAAAATTATGTTCTCTAGATCAAATAGCTATGACCGAGCAAAAAGATCACAAACCTTCAGGAAGTGCTTATCAGGAGGAGAATCCCAAAATATATCTGTAAGAACCCAGAATAACTCCATGGAGCTGCAGGCCAAGGCCTTAATGTTCCTAGATGCAGTTTTCTCTGAGTAGCAATTAAACAGATCTCTGGCTTCACGCTTACTTAATTCAAGTGCAGAGCGAAGATCAGCACTAGGTTTTGCACCCTCATTGGGTTTTATGAAGCTTCTGTTTCCATTCACAAGCTCCTGGAAAGGAACAGAATGCTAGAAAATTAGCAGATAAACAGCCCATGTAGACATACTGTAAAGATTGATTATGTTAAAATTGATCTGATTCGTTTTACCAATTCCTTGTATGTTTTGTTCTTCATATGCGTATAGACTAGGTATTATAATGAATATATGTGGTAAGAAGGGGTAAAAAATCAGTTTGATACATGGAACTGCAGTACATTCGGGAGCATTTGCCCATGTGAATTTACTAAGTGGTTGCATTTCATGTGTCAGCACATGCAAAATACATACTGATATATTGGATGACACATTAAGAGTCAAAGACTATGAGTCTATAATAATGGTAGCCCAGGTCATAGCAATGTTTTAGAAAGCGCTAGGTGTTTCTAGGTGCCGGACCAGGCGCTTAACCCCCAGGCACCTAGGCGGATGCTTAAGCAGCACCTAGGTATTTTTAGCATCAAGAGAGGAAGGATTGTTTTCAAAGATTCAAATCTTATCTACCGTTGTTGTGTACCTCACATAGACTTGGATTTAGAGTTTTGATCCAATCCGTTTTGACTTGGTCTATTCTCTTCATCCATTATTATGCCTAAGCGAGCAATATACCCCTTTTTATGCGTTGCAGTCTACGCAAGCGGCTCATGCTTCCCTAGGCGCCCAAAGTATCACTTAAGCCCAGGCAAGCGCTTAGGCCTAGGCAGGCGCACAGACCGCTTTTTAAAACAATGAGTTTTAGTAACCACAAAGTCCCTACTGGCTACTGATACTTAAATTCAAAAAAATAAGAGCAGCCATGTTACTACAAAATAAAAATATGATATTTAAAAACCTAAAAGAACATGATGGCCCTTTTCAAACTAAAAGTCAAATGAATAATACAGGTTCAAACTCCAACCTTCCACTATAATATTCTCATAAACCGTGAATAAGTAAAAAAGGAAAACCTAAATACTAAAGGAAAAAATTACAAGACAAATCTAGTCATTACTCCATTTCAGTTAGTTCTTGCCGCACAAATTTCAGCCATCCAAATCCGGAAGGCACCACCATGAATAGTTTAATGCAAAGTGAGTCAAAGGGGACCTTGCAAATAAGATAACCCTAGAAGCAATAACATATTGAATTACCATTACCTTCGCTGCACTCGCTACGGTTGCATGCAAAGATTGACTTTCTTTCAGCATAGCTATAAGAAGCTTGGACAAGTCACTAAAACTCTTGGAAGTATCAGTAGGATAACGGCAGAAGGCTGGAAGCAAGTCCATTAGGCCATGGAAACATGACTGCAGACCTTTTAGCTTGGATGTTTTCTTAACTGGATAAGAAACAAATGACAGTTTTTCAAATGTTTATACTTTTGGTATATAATTGGAAGCAATTAATGCACATACCTTTCTTACAAGCATTCTGCACAGATTCTGCAAGGGGTACAACACACTCCATAAAATACTGCAATGATGCTCCTATCACATATCTCTTCAAGACAGGTAGAATCCATGTATTTGAGCAAGTTGCTTTGTCAGTATCAAGAGATATTGGTACAAGCGAAAGTACCTTCTCAGGTCCCATTGCAATTATAGCGGTCCCAATACACGCCTCAACCTGATGAACAAACAAAGATTTTCAGCACCTATAACGAGCCTGCAACTCAGCTGTACTTCTGTACTCAAAGAATACAGAAAGAGTACTGTGTAACTTTCTACAACTCAGAGAAATAGTAATATCTCAAATAAAAATATAAGTCAATAAGCTTTACGAATTACATTTATATTGTTGGACTTACATGCTTCATATGAGGAGATTCCTCTTTCAAATGCATTGCCTTCTTTGATAATTTAAGAAAGATTCCCTTCATTAAGAAGAATGAGAAATCACCTACAAAATAAATTAGAAGTAGAACAATATAGGTCAGAAATAATTACCTACATAGCATGTATGACACGGCAAAGATCGGTAGAGCAAATTAATATGTATGTCAATAAATAAAACAGCACAGATTACTCACAAGTAAAACAAATGGTGCAAGATCACTGCTGTGAAAAATGGTGCAAGATTTCACTTAGTAACACAGTGTACTTGATTACTAGAAAATTGATAAATTACAACTATATGCATAGAAGTATATATAATATGAATTTATAGTGTAGCAGAGGCTTGTTTACTTTTTGAACAGAAGAAAAGAGGACTGATTTGAAGGAGTTGTGACTGTAGATATAAAGGGGGTCAGGAATTTAGACAGGTTCGGGCTAGGGCTTAGATGAGAAAGAAAGAAAAATATTGTAGCAGGGAAGTTTAGGGTTTGGCCTCACTCCTCCATCAAACACTTTACACGCAAAATATTTAAATTGACATATCCAATGAAAAACTAAAATAAGTACAATACTGTATATTTTACATCCAACGGACTTGAATTGAAATAGCACAAAGACTCTTAATCTTAAACCAGCTAATTTCCAAGCAAACTAATATTTTCCAACAGAATTCTAGCTCTTACTGAACTAAATTTTCAAAACAAACTAAATCTCCAAACCAATTCTAGTTCTAGGATGAATTTGCTCCCAATGTCAAAGTTTTATGTGAAAATTTTGAGGCAAATCTAATGATGTCCTGCGGAAGGGACAGATGCAAAACAAAAAGACCAGTTAATCTAGGTAGAAGGAATGAATTCAAAACATCGTAATCGGGAACACTGCATTAAAATTATACAGCTTGAAATAGTAGAAATGTACTGTTCAAGAATATAAATAGAACACAGATGAAACATGAGAACGCCTTATTACAAAAGAAAATACACTGCTATAAGCCCTTACAAGTAGAGAATATTGATTAACCTTTTTTTAAGAGAGACAAATTATTCAGAATTAGGGTGACAAATGAAAAGGAAAAGAAAGAATGTAAGGGGCCTTTGCCCCTTAATAATGAAATTAGTAGTTGAAAGATAAAAAACCATGCGTATGATATGAGCACGGAGTGATTGAACATACCAAGCGCAAGGAACAAAACTGAAATGACTGCCAATATATTCTCAGTGGGAGTATCACAGGCACCAAGCATCTGATCAAATAAAGTACAAATAGATGTGACTGCCATCATTTCAGGGGTATCTTCATCATAATCACACAATGGACTTCCAGTACTCAATAAAAGTTTCCGGTTTATATGTGTGTTGATCAATTCCTTCAAGATATTTTCAGCACGCTTTGTAGTAGCATCAGAATTCAAGTAACCTGAAAATTCCAGATGACGGTAAATAAGTTAAAATGGAGTAAAACTGTCATAAAATTTATTAATTTTAGAATCTGAAAATTAGATTGTGAGATTCTGATTCACAAGTATAATAAGCACGGCACTTCCTAATGGAAGTTGGCACATGCATAGATTCATGTGCACATATATATTGGCTACCAAATACGTATTGAGTGTAAATTAACATTATATCAACAGGGTACCTGATTTGGAAATGACAGTGCAGAAATAGTCTATAAAGAGAACTCTAAAAGACAACATAATTCATTTTCTCAAATTTAAGACCATTGCTGAAAAACCAGATAAAATTTTCCATCAGCTGAGCAGATGATCACAGTATGAGGTTTGCACCAGGAATACTGTAACATTGTACCAAAGTCGTACAAAAACCATCTTCCTGTTCTAAAAATCAATATCTGACACCCTATAGTAATGTGGTTCAACAGAGTATGTTCCAAAATGGATAAACATCAACTGGATATTACCCAGACTGTAGGGGGAAACTCTTAACGGCTGTTTAACAATTTTAGCAAGAAGAAAGTTTGGTACACATTTTCAAGCAAAGTTATTACCGAAAAGTGTAGAATTTGGTAGTAAAAACATTTTCATACCTAAAAAATGGAGATTATGTCTTTGGAACTGTATGATGACATACAAGCATCCATATTCCATTATAATGACAGGAACACGAACAAATACACACATACATATAATCGTATAGTTATCCAGACGGATATACAAACACACATAAGACAGGATGTTAAATATTAACCGTTGTTAATATGAACACAGTTTTAAAATACTAACTGATATGACTTCTGAATAGAACTTTCAGATAATTTTCAGAGTTTCATTATAGTCAAACTTTTGAAACCTCCTTGTTAGTATGTTACTTTAGAAGGACTTATTCTTCCAAAATTCAAATATATCTAGCATGTGAAGTTTTAGCTCATGCAATGAATATACCAGAGATTATACAGTGATTTTTCTCAAATGGGGGGGAAATTTTGTATCTACCTGCAATAGAACTAAAGATGGGTGGAAGAAATTTTATCCATAAGCTCGGCTGTGCATCGTGAAGCTTCTTCAGGCCATTTTTCAATAACATGGATGCAGAAATGATAGTATCAGTCGGATTCTTATCAGTAGATATGTAGGATGTAAGAGCAGAAAGCACTTTCTCCGATTCAGAAGCAAGATGTTCAATTTCTGTCCATTCCACCAGTGCTTCGAGAAGCTTAAGAATGTGCCTCGTGCGCGATGAGAAGCTATGACCCAAGAGCTTAGAAGCACTGGACAGAAGCCTTATCCTGACTTTCTCAGATAGGCTCGGAACAATAACTGTTACAACATTGAACATATGGAGCGCTTCCAGTTGCTCCGACTCTGACTGTATCTTCGAACCCGACTTCTCTAACAGAGGCGTGTGCTTCTGGTACATAGAGTGCACAGCTTTGCTTCCGTTTTTTATGACAACGCTGCTCCGAAAAGCTTTAAAAAGATTCTCAATGCATGCTTGAGCACATTTCCGGACCTGCAGCATTAAAGTTTCACATTTTTATCTTCCTCCATCGCAAATATACTAAAAACAAGGGGGTCACTCGTTGAGTACCTTGGGCCGCTTGTCGACGGCATAGCTAAGAAGCATCTGCAGAGGCACCTCCACCGAAGTCCAATCCTCCAGATCGACGAGGAGAGACAGCGCACCCAATGACTTGATCAGGGATCTGACCGTGCCGGTGGCCAGGCTGGAATCAGGATCGGTTCCTGATGTCCTCAGCAAGAACTCGGAGAGAAGAAAGGCGGCATCTTTGGCCTTGGGCGGGGGCAGCGCGAAGGAATCGCCGATGAGAACCGAGAGGAGAGAGGCGATTGCGGCGATGGAATCGGGATCGGAGCCTCGGCAGTCGCTGAAGGCGGTGATGGCGGCGGCGAAGTAGGCGGGAGGAGTGAGGGGGAGGCCCTCCTCGAGGAGGATGGATCTCATGGCGGCGGCGGCGGCGATGAGGTGGCGATGCTGAGGGGCCTTCGATTTCGAGTAGCGATCGGTGAGGGCTTTGCAGACGTCGGAGGAGGAGGTGAGGAGGGCTTCTGCTGATGCTTCGTCGTCTTCACCTGCTGCTGTTTCCGTGTCCATCGTTTCTTTGGGGTTTTCGTCGGCCGCCGGATTGGGCTCGGCTTGGGATCTCGTGTTCTTATTATTCTTCATATATGCTTATTATTAATAGGGTTTAGCAAGGAACGGGCGAGAGTGGAGGAGAGGAGCGGAGGGAAGGGGAACTCGCAAATTGGAGGGAGGGAGAGACGGGGGCGTGAGATCAGAAGAGGGTTTTTCATCTACCAGGGTTTTAGCAGTATTTAAGGTTAATTTTAAAAATAGACCCATTAGTAATTTATTTTTAAAAAACAACCCCTTTGAGATTTAATTGTCATTTTCGACTCAGTTTCAACCACCTGGTCGGAACTGGGTCGAAAAGGACAATTAAAGTTCGAAAACTTGTGAAGTTTAGTGCTTGATTAACTACGCTAATGAAGCTGCAGAAGTTCGAAAACTTCACGGGATTTAAAATCCCATGAAGTTTAGTGTTTGATAAGCCACACTAAACTTCACGGGATTTAAAATCCCGTGAAGCTTTTGAACTTTATTTACCATTTTTGACCTAGTTTCAGCCACACGAAAATGGTAATTAAATTTCAAATGGGTCGATTTTTAAAAATAAATTTCTAATATGGTCTATTTTGAAAATTTGTCTCAGACTTTTAGTTAATTTTAGAAAACCCCCTCCACGATAGAGGTGTATCGGAAACCCCAATCAAATACTTTAATTTGCCAAAAAACCCCTAGTTGTAGATAACCCATCAATCAATTTTAGAACACGCTCTTAGATATATTATCATTCACGCCCTCCCTTACATTAACGCCCTCCCTTACATTAGCGATGTGTTTGGTAACTCTTACAAAACTAGGGCTAGGATCAAGCTTGGCTCGGTTTTGATCTTAACCAACTCCCTCTTGGTCTACCAAAAAAAACCCTCCATCAACTATTTTAATTTGCTAAACCACCTCTTAAGTTGGGGGTGTCGTAGATAACCCATCAATCAATTTTAGAAATCCACATTTAGTATTAACTATCATTCACGCCCTCTCTTGCTTTACGACTTCAATGTTGTATTATATATCAATATTTTCTAGCGCCACTTGAGGTCATTGGTAAGAACTCATTGTCATGTTTCTCAATTTCGATGGATCGTTATGAGATTTTTTTTTTTTCCATTTTTGTAGGCTAGACTTTCAGAGTCTTCGCATCTTCATAAATTTCTGATTAGATTCAAGGAATTTGCGATTCCACCGAATCTAGTGCACAAAATCTACTATTTTCAGAGTCTTTCTCGTAGCAAGGACCGCAAATGGGCAATGCTAGAGCCATAACTCAAAATAATGAAACACTTATTCGTTTTCTACAAGGTATTACTTCTATATTCTCCCAAT
>BQKN01066402.1:71421-92304 GCA_022839385.1 Asparagus kiusianus
AAAGTGCTATACTTTTCCATATAGTGTTATACTTTAACAATAAGCTGATTTGGTCAATAAATACATAACATAGGTCATCGAGTGTTTACATTGTTGTGAAAAAAATTGATTTAGTTTTAGACAACTAAGTTGCAGAATTTCCAGAGAGAATAAAGTATTATGCTTTAGCAATAAAGTGCTATACTATTATCATAAAGTGCTATACTTTTCCATATAGTGTTATACTTTAACAATAAGCTGCTATACTTTCCCATAAAGTGCTATACTTTGCAAAAAGCTTAAAAATTGAGCGAGAACCCCTCGTCTAGGCGGATAATTGGTCAGGCGATACATAACGTAGACGAATATAATATAGCTCCTTTTCTATGTAACAACATCAACTCTTATACATAAAACATGACATCTGATATCGCTAAACCTCATACACATGAGACATATATAAATGTTGTGCATCAACCAAATATCGCAAAATTATCAAATAGCATTAGTTTTGGAATAGAACAATACCATGAGCTATGAATGTACACATTTGATATAAAATACAAGATCTGAAACACATTTCATAGACATATAACCACTGGTGGCCTTATAACATGCTTCCAAAATAAAAATATCTGATATATGATGAATCATATTAATCTGAATACTCATATATCCTCAGTACACATGCATACTTATGTTATAAGTATATATACTAACATAATATTAAAAAAGAAGACATCTTCAATACAGATAATGTTCCAAATATCATTTCACTTTCTTCAGTGTTGTTTCCCCTAATTACTTTAGCTGCATCAGCAAGCTTGTCAAGGCTCTTGTGTTGCAACATAATAAACATCTCCATAGGTTTCCTTCGAAAGGAACCGCGATTCTTCATGCATAAGATTGGTGGTAGATCTTCAATGAATACATCATGTTCTAACTCTTCTCAACCAGTTCATAAAAACATACCTAGAAAATCATCAAAATTAAATATTGACAAGAGAGAACACTAAGCGTAAATTCAACGAACATGTGGTGGGCAAAGAGTTGAACTAACTTGACTTGCAATGGAGAACAACATAACACACCTCCTCCTGCCGAACCTACTTCCTTTGAGCGCCAAGGATCCTCACCGTCATCGCCGGCTTATGCGAAAGCAACTCCTTACAAAGCCAGGCGATCTTCGACCTCCTCCATTACTCTGGGTGCTCCTAAAGCTCCGTCCACTGGCGGCAACGACAAGTGCTTCAGGTTGATGGGCGAACTGCAGAGAGTCAATGTCGAAATCATTGGTGGGCTATTCATCTGCTTCAAGGTCGACGGTGGTGGGTGACGTGGCGGCGAGGGGAGATAGGGCAGTGGATGCAGAGGTTGATGTGCTTGAGGGAGGAGGGGAAGTGAAGGGAGGGAAGAGGAGGAGGTTGGTGGTAGTGGTTGAAGGAGAAGAGGAAGAAGAGAGCTCTGAGCTCAGATGGAGGAGGAGGAGAGAGGGAGAGATCAGTTTGGGGATCAAGGGTAGTTTAGGATTTTTTAAGTTTTTGGATAAATACAGTACAAATAATGGGTGTATTGTACATTTGGGTTTAAAAACAAGCGGGATGTGATATAATGGGTCTATTGATGTTTTAAAAAGTGAGTAGGTTTTTAAATAAGTTAGGGTAAAACTTTGGGTTAAAAGAGGATTTTTCCTATATTTTAATATAAAGAGGTACAAGCAAGATGCGATTGGGAATGAGGAAAAATGAACACAAACGTTAATTTCAGCCTTTCGAATCATCGATAGTCAAGAGGCACCCATCGATGGTTATAAGAGCCAATCGGAGAATAACAAAAATAGGAGCGGGCATCATTGATGGTCAATAGTGACTAGTTATAGGTAACAATTAAAGAAATATAGAAACCAAAATCAACACCATCGATTGCTATGATGGTACCATTAATGATCACTAAGGGACTATCGATGGTCTTGATCCATCATTGATGGTTACGACGTGTTTTTATAGTTTTAGCAGGTTTTCAAGATTTAATCTCAACTGTTCGCTGAACCATTTGATCTCTTATTTACACTCAGATTTGGCTATATTTTTCCTATCCTATCAAGACATGTTTAAAGAGAGCTGGAGATCATAATAAAAAAAACATAGATAAGTTCGAGGAGGAAAATATAAAACATAAAGATTTTTGATATCTCTAATCATTTATCAAAACATAAGCATACTAAGTAAAATGTCTACACATCGGCTCTCTGATCAATCCATAATTAATAGCTAAAAATTTACCTGATAAAAATATACGGCAATGTATTTCAACATAACTCAATCTCATCTGGTCCTACTTGGAGACATCACACCATATATATAAAATCCACGAATTGTGGCATTAATTTGAGCTGGTTTTTTTTTGGTGAGTACATGAAGGCTGTGTCTCAAAAACATGAAAATAATTAACTCAGTACAGTTCTTGTAAAGCCAACTTGCATGAGGTCCGCTAAGAATAGTACTTGGATCCCAGTCGGGGGGCGGTAGTACCTAGTAGTACCCTAATCCTGTGTGAAGCTATGGTTCGCCATCCAATCTGCACATTTATTAGACTCTCTGTAGGTATAATTGACTCTTACTGTCCACTCCCGATGTAACAATTCATCAATCTGAGTGATCAGTTACGAGGGACAAAGAGTACACTTCTTAGGTTCAAATAATGAGACAAACTCATGAGAGTCACATGCAATAGATAGGTGTCAGAATCCCAAATTCCACGCAAGTGTGAGGCCTTCAAATAGACCCCATAATTCTGCTTCCTAATATCCACTCACCATTGGGACCTCGGATCAAAGCCCCATAGCCCCCCAACTTGTAGTTACTTCTATATGCACCATATGTGTTCAACTTAACCCACCCTTCTTCCGGAGGCTTCCAATGAATAACAATTATTTTTTCTATAGGAGGATTAGTACCTGGTGTATACTCAAGAGCTTTTTTACTTTCTGTTACAAGTTTTCAGATTGGCGGCAGAGGAGAATCATGTCTTAAATGCCCATCTTCAGAGATGTCTTTGTTCCTCCAATTCCATAAGAACCAGACAACAACGCCCCATTTTAAACTCTAATAAGCTCCAAGGCTCTTGTCATAAGTTCCATCCATGTTGACTTCCATCCATTTCCAAAGGTTTTGGGAATAAAAGTCGGTGGGTGTATTGCCATTTAACAAACCATCCCAAACACTCTTCACATTTTTGCAGTCACAGATGATATGTAGTTCAGATCAACCATACCATAACAATTTGGGCAGAAAGGAGAAGCTCCAAAGATTTTGTATTAGGTCTCATTTGTCATGATTCCCTTGTGTGGCTCTCTCCAAAGTGATAATCTAATCCTTTCCATCCCTAGCCATTGCCAGATTAAGCCCTATAATTTCTGTTTCGGTGGTGCGCTATCTTGCTTTAAGGAGTGATAAGCTAATTTAACCGAAAAAATCCCGTTTGAAGATAAAGGCCATATTAAGTAATCATCTCCTGCATTGTTCCTTGGAGGCGGAACAACACTTATGTGGGGTAGAGCTTCATCTTTCACCCAATGTCTTATTTTGTCCTGGTTCTATTCATGCGCACTGGTGGTGAACTCCTTTACAGTTATATCTTGGAGTTGTTTTGGAGTCCCTCTTTTTGCCATACTAGTTTGATTGTACGTGCAATGCACGTGGTTTTTTTTTAAATTTATAATTTTATTTATATAGTTTTGTTATAAAAGTATGGAATGTAAGTAATGGATTAAGAACTTAAATGTTATTTAAATTAGATTAAATTATGGCTACATAAAATCTAAAATATATAATTAAAACAACTGACAACATATATTTGCATCTGATTGCACTTTTAGTGTAAGTTTGCATTAATATATCATTTGATAATATCTTGCAAAGTTACATGCAAAATAGAATATCTTTTATTGTAAGTTTGCATTAATATATCATTTTATAATATCTTGCTAAGTTATTTGCAAAATATAATATCTTATTGCTATTGCAATAGAATGTCAATCTCATATTTGAAATTATTATATATGAAGTAAATATGATATTTTCTATGTGTTGTAATGAACATTTCTAGCAAGTGGAAAAACAGTGGAAAAAATTGTTCAATGCAAATTCTTGAAGATTTTTTTTTCACAATCATCCAACATATGCAACTAAATTTGTATAAGACAAATAAATTTTTCTATCATTCTTATTAAGTTGCATTAGATGCAGGGTGCAATTTTCACATAAATACTACAACAAAGTTGTTTTAGGGCTTGGAATTCTTGGTCATTAAGAGATGCTGCAGCCAATCGTTCAGATAATTATGGCTCTGAGACACTGTGAAATTATGTTATTTTGTTGTAGATAAAATAGCTTCAACATTCCCAGTTTGAGAGGTGGCTTCCAGCCGATGGATGATGAACCTACATGACAATCACGCCCGAACAGTTTATCATTCCTTGGTTTAAATTAGCATAATATGAAAAATTAAGTAATGAACAGTCATTTGAAACCATGATGGAATGGGGGGTGTGCTTCATCTCCATCGGTATATGTCAATGTATTCATGTGCAAGGATAAAGGATCAATGGTCACAATTTGAGTATCTGAATATGCGCTAATTATTATTTTTGCTGATAATATCCAATGCTCTGAGACTAATAGTCTTCTTGAGAACTGAGAATAATAGTGTCTGAACTTGAGCAAGATTAAATGCTATTATGTTTGTAATGTGTCAAAATTAATTATTGGCAACATCACATACATTCACACTGTTAGGACTCTGACATATGAAATTGGCCACGAATAATACTTAGAGTAGCAAGCGATCAATGTTGTAAATGCTATCATATGATTCTAATTTACAGATCAATTTTGAGGGCGCTATTTATGTTGTACTCTGATGTTCCATATTGGAATGCTGGCATTGTTGGGGGTGGATGTAATGAAGCTTCCTCTGCTATACATTCAGCACCTTCCTCCACCCATCTCTTAAGTTTTTCATCATAATAGAATTTGTTGCTTTCACCCAGCTTTTCCTGACGGCATAATAATTAATAGGTTAAGAAAAAAAGCAAAAAGAATTAGTTGTAAGTAACATCGATTTTTTTAATAAAAATACCTGACGATCCGAACGGGACTTTGAAACGCAACCATGCTTTACTTTCATATTTCAACTCTGTAATAATTTGCAGTCAGGTGTGCTTCAAAATTTCAAAATTTGGCATTTATGTCATAACAATACGATATTTAAGAGCTTATAGATGTTTAGTGTTGTCACATTTGAACCTTTATGAATGTTATTGGACCGGAGCACACCCCTTTCTTGAAGCTGTATGTAAATGAGAACAAATTCAAGCTAATAAGGAGAATAGATCATTGCCTGTTGGGTGGTTTTGGGGCAATACGAAACTTGCAGTAGTTACATTATATGTCAGAGCTTATTATGGCCTATTTAACTCCCTTTCATCTCCTCATCCCTCCAGTTACATTATATTTTAGTTTATAATAAACACTTCAGTATTTTGCTGAAAGAGGTAATGTACAAACATACATACATGAACAACACACATACATATATACATATGTGACAAAATGAAACAGTAGGCAATATTCTCAACTGCCCAGGCATCGTCTTTAAATTAGTCTAACGACTCTAAACAACATACCACTCCACAAAGACACAATGGTGGCATACTTGAACATTTTTTAAAATTGAAACTATAATTCCATAGATTGTAGCTCCCGCTAGAAAAATATACAGAATGCAACGCTAAAGTTTCACAACTTGATTGAGAATATTGCTTATTAAATCGCATATCCCATATGCCTCATCAGGAAATCAAGTGCTAAGTTGCTGTCTCGATAAGCAAAAGTACAAGCTACTTTCTCCAAAAGTAAAATAAAATATGCAGCAGAAGGAAGTTTCATATTTATAAATAAACCACTACGATATTCATTGACTTAGTGACCAAAATATGGTTCATATGGACATTGATAGCTAAAGTCCCCCAAGAGCATGAAGTTGATGAAATAAATTGGACAGAGAACAAACTTGCTGCATATAGTAATAAAAATGGGACTTTGTAGGAATCATGAACATACATCAACAAGTGTAACAAACCGATAGGTTGCTGTACAATTATGGATCCCAAAATTTGGGACGCCTTCAAGTGCTAATGTGTGAAACTTCTCTGAAAAGGAAATAAAAATAGCTAATTAGAATTAACGACAAGGAAAAGAAAATAAGTGAGTTTTTGTCTCATATATTCATCAGCATTTTAGTGATTTCTTCATATCGAAATACAAGTCAGTTGAGGAACTCACTAAACAACCCAAAATAGTCTGCAGCTCCCATAGGTCTGTCACAGAGTTTTTCAAATGAAAAATATGCACATCTATTATCCCCTAGTGGAACCTAAAAAAGATTAGGTCCATTAATAAATTTTGATATACTAAATGAAAGTAAAAGGACTGCTGTTGAAATATTAAAAACCTGCAGCTTTCTTCCCATAACAACTTCCACAACTTGTGGGCCAGGAGTTTATTTCCCAATTAACTGCTGAAACTTTTCTTCAAAAAGTCCAGAGTATTCATGTCTAATAAAATAGAAATCCTGCTCAGGCTGCACATAAAAATAGATATAAGTTGCTGACAGTAATTTGTTGAATTCCAAATAAAAATGAAGCATTCAGTGAAACATTTACAGAAGTCATTTTTCGGTAATCTGTGGAAGAACCAATTGCATGAACAGTGCACCTTTCCTGCATTGATGGGTTAATTTAAGGTAGGTGTGTCATATCATGTGCATGAAAATGAAAGTGAAAGACAAAAGAAGCATATTTCAAAGTAGTAAATTATAAAATAGCTTTAGGGTAGCGATAAATGGTAAGAAAAGATCCCTCTGAAGACCACCTTTTTAAAGATTATTTGGAGAACGATTTGAAGTGGATAGCAAGACCTGGATTAAAACTAACCATTTTGAGGTTAAAATTTAAACTGAAGTAGTAAGTGCAGACTGCAGTCAATTGTGTGCACAAAGAATAATCTAAAAGGTTCAAAAGGAAAGTTGAGTACATACAATTCCTTTGCTGAAAAGATGCTCAAAAAGACGATTTAATATCAAAGCATCAGCAACATCATTTACCTACAAGTTACCATTTACATCAATACTAAGACCATATCAAAATAGAGCAGATACAGAATATAACAAAGTGACAAAAGAACCTACCCATGTATTTCTAACATACCATAAATTAATCGAGACATAAAAGAATTGACTTATCTGATATTTCCCCTGCAACAACTTCGAGCGGATCTTCTACTCCTTTATGCATCTGCACTCATATACTAAAATCAAATATACTACAGAAGTCATAATAGGAGTGTCTTACACGTTTTATGAGTCAAGTATAAAGGAAAAAATAAGCTAAAATGATACTCATGTTAGATCTTAAAAGATTAATCACAGAATAAATGATTATAAGCAGTGTACGCCATGTAAAATCAATGAGAATAAACAAGCGTCCAAAATTTTGGGACAGACTCCGAGGTGGTCTTTTGCATTGGGCAATGGTGCAGGTAGATTTTTCATTGTTTTACTTGGCTAGGTTGAAATTGAGCTACTGATTTGCTGATGCTAGAAAATGATCTTTGTCGCTTCTCTCTACCCGGATGCTAGAGATAAGTTATAAAATCGCAATTTTCTTCTTAATTTGTTCTTCATATTGGTTAAAAAAATTAATTTATATGAAAATTAAAGTTCTTATGAGACAGTTGCTTCATTACATAATCAATTACATTACATATACATATATGATACTGAATTTTCTAGTATTTTTGAAAAATGATCACTTTTTCCAGATTCAGGTTTTTGGAACTTTAAACAACCTCAACAAGTATTAATTATCCAATTCCAAACAACTCTGCTAACTGGATATGCAGGACACAAGCAATTAAATACTACGCATTGGCCGACTCACACAACACATAGGCAACCCAATTCACAAGCAATCAAAAAAGTTTAGGAAAAAAACAAGAAGATATAAGAAGTTTTATCTGGTGAACAGATACATACCATTCACGATAGCATTTCATGCACATGGCATGGCTGCAGTTGGGTAGTACAACCTTGCTGTCCACTTCCATGCAGATCCCGCATTCTTCTTCACTCTCATCATCTACATCGGATGGTAGCCTCATATCACCATCGCCCCTCCTTCTGTACCTTTCCATGCACACTGCTTTTTGTTTTTTATCTTCCGTATCAGTTATCCCCTTGTGCAATTGCATCAGGGAGGGGAAAATGACAGCTGACATCAACATTATGATCAACAATGTGAATTTAAGAGTTTAAAAATTAAATTAAGTTCTTAAGACGAATGCAAGCTGAGTGATTTACCATAAAACTCCTTGATGCTCGCTTTTCTTTCATAGGTTGACATGGTCGTTCTTCCGTCGACATAAACCTGCAGATGAAAAGTCCTCAGCCTGCAATACGTTAGGAATCTCGTGCTCGATACAAAAGAGGACAAATCCTCGGGTAAGGGAGATATCAACCTTATACATTAAGATCCTCATCAAACCCAGAGCACCCGCGAGGCTACAGTCTGTCCACTGGACCAGAAACAGAAAGATTTGGGCAGCTGGGTTGTATGATATATGCATTTGAAGACGAGCACCATAATATTCCCGCGGAAAATCCGAAGCCCTGCACATCAAAATTAAGGGTTGGCAACAGTTAGACGCTTCACGCTACCAACAAAAAACCAATCTCATTTCTCTGCAACACAAATGTTCATCCAGAACAACAATATTGGGCATTCTACAATTTTCTTTTAAACTCTTCCAACTACTTAATACTTTGCAAATCATAAGGCTTTCAGCGTAAGTAATCTCGCACTGAGAGCTCATCAGTTGTCAGAAAACTCAGTCAGTTCTTAAAATTAGCATAAAATCATTAAAATGTATTCTTTTCTTCCTCCAGTTACATGGTCTGTAATATAAGAATATTTTCTTAATAATATCCTATATCATAAAAGGCTTCTGAGAGCCCTCCTTAAAAAAATTCAGCCTTGTTCTCTTACGTCTCTCCTTCCACTATTCTCAAAAATATTTTCTAAGAACAAATCCGAAAAGTGTGTGTTCAGATCAATTACGAACCCCAAATGATGAATTCCTTAGTAAAATACATATGAATAAGAAAATAAACTAACGCGGTAGTAATATACCTGGAAATATGCATAATCTGGAGTTGTTGAAGAACTTTTCACAAAAAAGACCTTTAGGGCGCAATTATTGTTTTCCTTTGCAAACTGTGTAATCAAATAGAACATCTCCTTGTGCAAAAACATCTTCATACAATCCTTATTCACAAGAAAAACAAACCTCAACATATACTCACATTAACCAGAATCAAGAATCCATGCATAGGAATTGTAGCTGAAGGAATAAGTTGACTTTGACAACTTTTATTTTCTCCACTTGCAATGCAAAATAGAAGATTCTCCCTGAGAATTTGTTTAGTAGCTTGCATTGATTGAAGGCTACTTTATCGATTGCCATAAGTAGGATGTGCCTGATCAAGGACTTGATATCCGTAGTGTGCTGAAGGCGCTGAAGAAAGAGGTCTAGAATGCCGTTATTCTCTGAATTTTTTTTGCTCAGCACACTGATAATCAATGTCTTGTTCTGCATCGCAGTCTTGTTTTGGTTTTTCTGTAGCTCAAGGTTGGAGACATATTTCTGGTTACAAGCAGTGCACTGGTTAGATGAGTTAACTACAGATATATTGATTCTATTAATTAACCTTTTATCTATTTAAGATGATATATGATTAGATTTCATTTATCTAGATTTTGTAGCATTGAAAACTCTTTCTGTTAACATGACTTCAACTACGAATTATTTTTTTTAAAAATATATAGACAAACAAAGTTTTGAACTTCATTTTGATATGTACCTGCCATGATCAAAGATGTAGCATTAATCAATATCTATGGATCATGCTTTAGGCATTGATCATTAGTTAGGCATATGCACAGGAGAAACAACATTATATAAATGTGACAACAAAGACCCTCATCTTCTCAACTAATTAAACTCTTTTTGCTTCACTTTAATTTGTAAGCCAGTATTTTTGATGTATTGTGCAGTATTTTTGCTAATGTTAATTTTTACTGTATTTTGCAGTATTTTTGCTGTATTGATATACATTATGTTAGGTAAATATCTAGCAGTCTTCCAAAGATTTGTCCATTTCCATACACATAGGATAATATGAAGTTGTAAACTGCAATTAAAGGAATAGTTCTCAAATAGATGACGAACTATATACTCCTCTACATTTATGGTTTTGTAGGCTCGTATCACGGTAGATGTCCGCTTAAATCCTACACAAATACATATTGGGTAAAACTTCATTGCTCAACAAGGCAAGATAACCATAAGTCCTTGTATTAAAATACAAAATAGTCTCTTTTGAAATTTAAAGTTGTTCATTTACGCAGAGTTCATCGAACCTAAATAAATAGAAAGTAGACTTCAACTGACTCAGATTATGATGTTGGAGAAACTATGTCAACCAAGATTCAACTCATTGGTATAGCCATGTGATTCAATCATCAACACTTATCTAAAACATCCTAAAGTTTCTAGCAAGCTGACTTTCCGAGAATCACAGTAAATCTTGAGAAGGAAATATGGCTACTCAGAAATAATTATAATGTGTTGTGTGCCGTGCAATGCATAAATAACACTAAAATTTTATAACATCCTAAAGTTTCTTGCAATCCGACTTTCCGAGAATCACAGTAAATCTTGAGAATGAAATATGGCTACCTTTGCAAGAGCAGGAACCTCGAAATTAGAAATTCTTTTTTAAACTACGTGATAAATTCCTTACCAAATCTGTAAATGATTAGGGTATTAAATGTATATCCACTTTAACGCAATCTTACGTTAATTTTTATTCAATATACTAATGAGTAAAAAATGATCCATGCATATCCAGGAATTTGATTTTGGGTGCAGTTATCTGTTGATTGTGTGTTATGTTTAGAATTTGGTTTAGTTATTGTTGATGCCATGTGAAGGAAAAAAGAGAGGGTGTCTGTTTAGGATTTGAAATTCCCATATGCAGAGTTGTTTCATTTTGCTCGGGAGCTTGGATTTTCCGAATGATGTTGCTAGTTAAGTTTCGGATTAAAAAATTGCTCATCTTTCTATGTTCTCTTTTTTTTAATTTTTTATTTTCCCCTCAAAATCACGACAATAAACTCAACTGAGAATTGTTTTTTTGTATTTTAGAGCATTTACGCAATTACTTTCAATCAATTATGTATGTTTCATGGGATAACTGGATTTAACGCATGTTCTTCCACCATGAGAATTCTCTATCAGACTGAGCAAATGACTACTCAAAACCTCGAAATTAAAAAAAAACCATATTTCCTCACCTTGAGAGCTTTAATATCAAACACCATAAGAAGAAATCAACACTAAAACACATATAAGATACAAAATAAGTTATAACTGAAAAACAGAATTAATTTAGGAAATAAATCACAACGAAAATCTGAAAATTTAAAAATCTAAACTCAACTCAACTTACTTTATAATGTCGATCAAGCTGCTGTTGGAATTTTTAAAACCTTGTCGCTTGAAACTGTAAAAATTCGAAAATTATTAAAAATTTTATAAAAAAATGAGAGGAATGAAGAAGTAAAAGGGGATAGTTAGAGTTAGGGTTTTGTATAAAGGAGTGAAGATGAAGAAGAAATACCTTACTGAATCCCCAATTGCAGAAATCTTTGGTGATGAATGCGGAAATTCTGAAGAAATAGTTATCTGTGCAGATATCTGTAACGATTCAACTTCGACGGAGAAGAGTATCCGACGAATAATCCACATGTTTGCAAATTCCTGTAACTCCTCGGCTTCGTCGGAGAAGGACAATCGACGATCTCTTCGTCTTCGGCGGAGCGGAAGGCGAAACGGAGGAGGAATTCGAGGAAGCTGTCGATGAATTTAATGTAACGATTTTATAAAGGATTTAATGTAACGATTTTAAGGGAGAAATTGGGTATATTAAAGATGGTTGAAGGTTAATATCGGGATAGGAAAGTTTTACAGGAACTGGCTCTTTTAAAGGGTAGATAGATTGATCAAAGAATTTTCCATCTCCGTCCACTTATCAATCAAAAAACGTGCTTTTGCACCATCCCTGATAGCTCATCTTGATTTGCAAATTGTTTTATTCCAAATGGTGGTCAAGTCTCTCCAGAATGTTAAGTTAGTGGGTGAGGCACGTACACCCCGTTCCCACTCTGATTTCCAGGCATACTTCGCATAAAGCACTCTAGTCCAGAGGCTATATTTTTGATTTATGCTTCTCCACACAAGTTTCATCAAGCAAGCTTCATTCATATATGAGAGATTTCGTATTACCCAATCCTCCCATTGCTTTAGGCCAACGGATACGGTGCTAGCAATTTCAGTAAAATAAGTTTGATCTTGGCAGGTGAAATCAGATTGATGGTGAGATTTGGCTGTATTTGTTGTTTTCTATCAACCAACAGGGAAAGAAGATTCAAAGAAAAAAAATAGAAAATGAAAAAAAAAAAAAATCCAGCCGAGCGTGGACAATGGGATGGCTAATCTATAAACGGTGACTGTTACAGGCCCAACGACACAAGTGGGAAGCCGAACAAGCCACCAGCTGGTCAACTTATTTGGTATCCGAAACAATAATGTCATTGGATTAGCAAAAGCAAGAAATAACAACAACAACCAACTCCTTTTTAAGTTTAATTTTTGTTGTTTTGATGAGAACTCAAAAAGGACAGGCTGGGAGTGAGACATCATTCGTCCCCGCACAAACAATCCCAATCCCCCCCACTTTCCACTATTAATTATTAATTATTTGGTTTAATAATATATTTATTTAATCTATTGATTATTATGATTACTTTGATCTAAATAGTAAATTTATTTGTTGGGTTGAGTTGAGTTGAGTTGAGTTGAGTAGATACAGGGACGATGGCTTACTCTTTTCTTTTCCTCCCTCTAATGACAAAGAACAAATTCCCTCCCTCGTAAACAATCCCCAAAAAAGAGAGAAGAGAGCTCATAAAGCAAGATAAAGGGCTCCCCTTTTCTCTCTCTCTCTCTCTCTCTCTCTCTCTCTCTCTTCTTTTGCCCCCCTTCCCTCTCGGGAGCATCTCATCTTGCCTTTCCCTTTTTCCAATTCCAATCTCCAATCCCATCTGGGTTTTCTCCGTATTCGTCAGATTCATCTTATTCGTTGAATTTTTGTCTCCTTCCATTTTCTGCGATCAAATTTTCGATTTTTTTTCCTTTCTTTTTTTGGGTGGGGTTCATGGTGTCCTCCCCTTTTCCCGAATTGGGCATCCCATACCATAAACCTAGCTTTAGCAACAGTCCCCTCATCATCGAAATTAGATGACTTCAGTTTTCCATCTGCACTGGTTTTCTCTGGTTTCGTTGTTGCAAGCTGCGGCGATGATCAGGTGACAGCTAAAGCTCCGATTTTTCCGTTTTTCCTTCTGACTTTGTTTTTGTTTTTGTTTTCTGGGTGTTTGTCTGTTTGCTGTGGAGTTCTTTTGTTGGGCCTCCAGAATTTCTGACTGTTGTCACTTAACAATTCCCTTCGAAATTCTCTTGATTTGGATCTTTCCCCCCTTTGTTTTCCATGGGACTCTGCCATGGAAAACCAAACCCAACCCGTGAAGGGGGAGCCCCCCCAACAACAGGAACAGATCCCTCAAATCCCCGACGACGACAACAACAGCAACAACAATGAGGCTCCTCCTCCTCCTCCTCCTCCTTTGCCCAAACCAGAGACACCCAAACCATCAAAGTTCCCCTTTTACAGCCCCAGTCCTTTACCCAGCTCTTACAAGAATTCCCCGGCCAATTCGAGCGTAAGCTCCACGCCCCTCAGGATCTTTAAGCGCCCATTCCCCCCTCCTTCCCCTGCCAAGCACATTAAGGCCTTTCTTGCGCGTCGCCATGGCTCGGTGAAGCACAATGAGGCTTCCATCCCCGAGGGGAGCGAGGTTGAGCTGGGCTTGGATAAGACTTTCGGGTTCTCGAAGCAGTTCTTCTCAAAGTACGAGCTTGGTGAAGAGGTTGGGAGAGGACATTTCGGGTATACTTGCACGGCCAAGGCTAAGAAGGGAGAGATGAAGGGGGAGGAGGTGGCCATCAAGGTTATTCCCAAAGCTAAGGTTTGTCCCTCTCCGGAATGAGATCTGGTGATGATTGATGCTACTACTGTGCTTGCTTTTCGTTGTTGTGTATGCTTTATGCTTGGATCTTATTCATGTCAAGGATTCAGATCTCATAATCTCAAGCATAATTGATTGCGATCCATTTACAATAAGATTTCTTGAAGATTTAAGAAGCATTGTACGTTCATAATTATTCCTGTTTGCTTTCTCTGTCTTGTAGTGATCTTGTGCGGTTTGAATTTGATGCTTGTAAATGAGCTGTTATATGTTCTTTTCCTTTTTTTCTTCCTCTTTCTTAAGAGTTTTCCTTCAAGTTTGTTGCTTCAATATACTCTGTTTGTCTTCTGTGATATGTATTATTTGACACGCTTTTATTGTTCTTTGGAGTCTTGGAGCTATGAACTGTTTGTCTGATTTCATTTATTAGTTGCTTTGTTGGTGGAGCCCCCGATATTCTACAGCCTTTAAGTCCTGTATAGGGGGGCTTGTAACTAGAAAGGTTGGCATCTGTAAATGTATTAATTGTTCACTAATGGCCTGACACTCGCATATAAATATAATCTCTGAATTTAAAAAAAAAATAATTTTAGTGGTTAGCTCCCCTTTTGTGCTTCAGTGAAGTACATGAAATGAAATGGTTACTATATATGAAATTTAGAAGCCTGATCCATTTTTACTCACCATTACTCATCAGAAAATGGGGAGTAGACTAGCTATTGGAATTTGTGTCAGATATCACTGAAAGAATTATGTTGTTGCACATTGCCTACCAGATTGTTGTTGTATAGTTGTTAACATCCTTTAGTTTCTGACATAGACTTTTCTTAAGCTTATAATGTCCATTGCTATAATTTAGTCGTCTTTTATTTGTTCTCTTTGTTTCCTGCATGGTGCTTCCACGTTCTAACTACATTTTCGTGGGTATCTTGCGTTAAATGCATTAGCCCGGGAAACTACAGAGGTATTATCTGATAAGAAAACCAGGATTACCTTTTCCATAGCCTTGATTGTTATTTGTCAAGGAGTGAATATGTATAATTTTTTGGAATAGCCAGAAAAAGTTTTTTTCTTGCCCTTATTGTCATTAGTCTCTACATGTATGATTTTCTTAAATAACCTGAGCACCCTTTTCCATAACCTTCATTTGCTTGATATTTATAGTGTTTTTTTTGTTGTTTCATATTCACAATTTCGTGGATATGTGTGCAGCCTGTCTGATATCAGTCACCATTATTAACTGTTACACACGCCACTTTGGCTATTTACTCTGCAGATCCTATTTAGCAGTTCTCTACTGAATTTATGGCTTAAATAATCTTCTATGATATTGATGACATTGCTGAAAGTGAAACTAGGATGCCATGGTTATTTGATGTCTAAATATCTCCATACAATCTCATACTTAATGCTTTGGCAGATGACCACCGCAATTGCTATTGAAGATGTGAGAAGGGAAGTGAGAATTTTGAGTGCACTCACAGGCCATAAGAATCTAGTGCAGTTCTATGATGCCTATGAGGACGAGGACAATGTCTATGTAGTGATGGAGTAAGTATGGAATTCACATTCTTGTTTTTCAATTTTATCCCTAATAGGATTTTTCCTTTGGCTCAAATTAAATGTGAACATGACAACACTATTTCTCGACATAAACAGTGATTGACTCTAAGAATTTGTGGCCCTTTTTATTTTTATGTTAGTACTTACTATAGGTGCATCATGACATATAGTCAATTATGGGTCTGAAGTAGTGGAAACAACCCCTCCATAATGCATGCATAAGACCAACATGTTGACCCTCTCAAGACCCTACAATGGGGAGATCTCTCATGCAGTGGTCACCCCTTTTTCCTTAATTCTTGTGCCACTTACCTTACAGTTTTTGTTGGATTCTTGCTTGTATAACAGTTAAGTTGCGTTTTTTGCACTTTTATATACCCCGAGGTTGCATCTCCTTTGTATGGAAGCATTTGAGCGCAAAGGCTATTGAAAACAGATTTTATTATTAGCAGGAAATTTGCATTCTTTACAGAAATGCATTCACTGTCAATAATGGCAATGCAAATGTAAATTTTCCCTTATACATCTTAAAATATTGGTCATTGTAGCTACCTTTTGTATTTTACTGTTCTGCTTTTGTCATCTTCATTTATCTGTTACTGTGTTAGACTGGATTGAAGTTGATGAAGTTGTAGAGGGCACAATGGTGTCTTAGCTGTTTTTTTTTGTTTTTGCTTCCCCGCAGCTGTCACTCCCTTTTGACTTCCAATTGCAAATAGGCTTTACTTGTGTTTTAGTTCAAAAGATCTAAAATGCGGCTCATTTTCAAGCCCAGCTGTGGCGCAGCCCTTTATTTTAAATGACTTTAGAAGCATGTAATGCAAACAGTGATGACACTGAGTGGCTTGTATGTAGCTTTCAACCTAACCCTATACTGAAATAAAGTCCAAGATTTATTATCCCTAAAATGTGTGCGGTTGTAATTTATATTCCTACTTCCGTTAAAATTTTGTCCACATTCTATTGATTTGGGAAACTATACTTGTATTTGGATTGGAATCATTATACAACTCTTATCTCTATGTGAAAGCGCTTGCAAGACATACTCTGCCTGAAAGTTCATACAAAATTGAATATAGAACTCAATGACATTGTTGTACTTGTATTCATCAAAGTTATTGTTTTACATTTCAGGTTGTGCAAAGGTGGCGAGTTGCTGGATAGGATACTTTCAAGGTACTTACACATGCAATCATTCATTTTACTGGTTAAAACTTCTGGCTTTTAGCAAGTATTGCAACCTAGTCAGTGGACTCCCAATTATGTTGCTAATGGCGTGTTTCAATTTAATCATTGTGCTCTTAACCATAAGAATTGATTGCTGCCTTACCCTCCTAACAGAGATGGGCAACTTTATTATTGTATGTCTTTATATATAGGGGTGGGAAATACTCTGAAGAGGATGCAAAGGCTGTCATGGTCCAAATACTAAGTGTCGTCTCCTTTTGTCATCTTCAAGGTGTTGTCCACCGAGATCTGAAGCCAGAGGTAGTCACATCCTCCCTCTCTGTTCCCAGCCTGCCCACTGACAATATGCCCTTGTCAGATTCCATGCCTACGTTGTTTTTGATGAATTTATACCTATTTCATGCTCCAGAATTTTCTTTTTACTTCGAAGGATGAAAATTCTACCTTGAAGGCTATAGATTTTGGCTTGTCAGACTTTGTGAAGCCAGGTTAGTATTCTGAATCTAAAGCCTGTATGAACACGTTGTCCGTCCATTTTCATTGTAATCAGCTTTAATCCTATTCTAACATTGTACCTCATTTATAAATGCAGATGAACGGTTGAATGATATTGTGGGGAGCGCATATTATGTTGCTCCTGAAGTTTTGCATAGATCTTATGGTACGGAGGCAGACATGTGGAGCATTGGTGTGATTGCATACATTCTACTCTGTGGAAGCCGCCCTTTCTGGGCTCGGACAGAGTCTGGTATATTTCGTGCAGTCCTGAAGGCAGAGCCGAGCTTCGAAGAGGCTCCTTGGCCTTCTTTGTCTATGGAAGCTAAGGACTTCGTCAAACGATTGTTGAACAAGGATTACCGAAAGAGGATGACAGCTGCCTAGGCTCTCAGTAAATATTTAACAGTCTTAACTAGGTTAAAAATCTGTTCATTGATATATTGATGGGTAAAGCCTGGTTTTATTTAACAGGTCATCCCTGGATCCGAGATTTCCAAGAGGTGAAGATTCCTATGGATATCATGATTTATAAGCTTGTGAAAGCTTATATATGCTCATCTTCTTTAAGAAAATCAGCGCTAAGGGTATGTTCCCCCCCCAAATTTCATTGTTATTATTTGCATTGTGACAAATTCAATTTTTTGTTCTTTTGAAGAGCTTTAGTTCTTCATAGGAATACAATTTTTTTCTATGTCCTCAATTATCATAAATGTTCTTATGCCAGTTGCTCCTGCTTTTTTCCTTCTTCTTCTTGTTTTTTTTTTTTTTTGCGGGGTGGGGGCGCTTTATGCCCGCTGCTGTACGAATTGATATAATCAAGTTATAGTATTTCAAAGTTAAAAAACATATTTTAGGATGTAAGCATACATACAATTTAACATGATGTTCTGACTG
This sequence comes from Asparagus kiusianus, assembly GCA_022839385.1. Taxonomy (NCBI): domain Eukaryota; kingdom Viridiplantae; phylum Streptophyta; class Magnoliopsida; order Asparagales; family Asparagaceae; genus Asparagus; species Asparagus kiusianus. The sequence goes on from BQKN01066402.1 coordinate 89,810, forward strand.
AAAACTAAGCATACATACAATTTAACATGATGTTCTGACTGAAAACTAAGCATACATACAATTTAACATGATGTTCTGACTGAAAACTAAGCATACATACAATTTAACATGATGTTCTGACTGAAAACTGAGCTATATGATCAATATAATATTTTGTGTATGTTACAAATACCCTACACTTTCAACATTCTGATGAATGGGAAACTAAACTTACCTTTTCTGTTCTCTTTGTTTTTTAATCATGTGACAGGCTCTCGCGAAGACTTTGACTGTGTCTCAGCTCTCATATCTTCGAGAACAATTTGCTTTGTTAGGACCAAGCAAGAGTGGTTATATCTCCTTGCAAAACTACAAGATGGTTAGCAACTTTTTTCCTCTGCTTTTGATGCACAGATCTCTCTCTTTTTTCCTCCACGATGTTAACTTTTGAATTTAAATGCATAGGCCTTGATGAAGAAGTCCACTGAAGCAATGAAGGACTCGAGAGTTCTTGATTTTGTCAGCATGGTAACTAACATCCCATAAGTTCATATATTTATTGGAGATTTTGCTTCAGTGAATTTAAAAAAAAAAACTGTTTTCTTATCTTGCTTTCCTGGATGCACAGGTGAGCTCTCTTCAGTACAGAAAGTTAGATTTTGAAGAATTTGCTGCTGCATCCATAAGCGTGTATCAGCTAGAAGCACTGGACACTTGGGAGCAACATGCTCGCCGAGGTTATGAACTCTTTGAGAAAGATGGAAACAGACCTATCATGATTGAAGAGCTTGCATCGGTAATTATAACATTATCAAAATGGAAATGAAAAACTTTTCTTTTCTTTTTTGGTATGATGCATCTATAATGTCTATTCTGAATTCAGGAACTTGGGCTTGGGCCTTCTGTACCTGTTCATGTCGTTCTGCAAGATTGGATAAGGCATTCTGATGGAAAGCTTAGTTTCTTGGGTTTTGTGAAGCTTCTGCATGGAGTATCGTCACGTTCCATTGCCAAGGTCAGCAACTAGGTTATTGGAGCATCAGTCAGGAGCTGAACTGCAAGGCGAGGGAAACTGAAACGGTTAGGCTAGTTTATTTGTATGCGAGCGCAACCATAGCTTGCATGTATGTCCTGGTAAATTATTTTCGCCCGTGTTTGGCTGTGTTGGACAGAGAATGTACAGATGAGGATATCAAGGACCGATGGTGAAAGGAAATTGAAATGTATTTGGGTGTATAACCCTACAATGCCCATTTTACTCCTAATAAGATTTTTAACTGTTATTGCATTTATTAAGATGTGGAAACAAGGGTTATCGTGGAAGTGTAAGTAATCGTGGCTTGTGTAAAGGGTGTCCCCGGCATTTTGGTGATTTGCGTCTGATTCTAGAAAAAAGACTGTTGTCTTTTTAATTGAAAAAAACCCCGCAAAACTCATGTGTGGGTATATATATAGAGTATCAAATGGCTGTCTCGTATACTTAGTTATTTTATTTTATTTTATTTTGAGAGAAGGAAAGGAATCCTTTCAAAGGATGAAGCTCCCACAGCTGTCTCACGTATCGGGAGGCACGTAAACCAGTATGGCTTTTGCTCGTAGAGTAAGCAGTCGGTTAATTTGGTATAGCTAATTATTTAAAGAAAGAGTTTTGCTACGGGGCCTAAAATATGAGACAAACGGGGGACATGTGAGGTGTCATCTTCCTATTGCATAATGAATAATGACCAGCTCATTATGTAATAGGATTGAGACAAATAAACTGTCTTTTCCTGTTGGTCCCATAGGGAATTTTTCTTACTTAAATATACAATCAATAGAAAGGGGGATTCTTAGCAAAAGTCCTGCATTGATATGAAATCTGTGTTTCAATATATTCCCCTCCACCATAATAAACAACGCACAAGAAATCCTCAAGCGTATATCGTCCGTGGTCATGGCTACTGTTGAAATGGGGAAATGAAAGAAATATGTACCGAATTTGTAGTTAGTTCTATACTTGCATAGATAGAAGAGGACAGAGTAGGGGTCCGCCACAGTTGTATCGTTCCCTGGCTAGCAGCAGACGACGACGACGACAGATCATCAACACCAATCATTGGACGGAATCTTATAATTGCAAATTTGTAGCCGATCGAGTTTCTCTCTCTCTCTCTCTCAATAAACTATTATGTCCCTGACCAAATTCCAGACTGAAAAATCCCATTCAACATCAGAATTTCTTTCATTTCCCCATTTCAACGAAAGGCATAAATATAAATATGGAAAATTGTTTCCAGCCCCCAAAACAACCCAAAACGTGCTCTGCCCCCCCAAGACTTTTTCAACGTGCTCTTTACCCCCAAAACCACCCACGACTTTCTTCCAGCCCCCAAAACGAATCCCCAGGCCTAACTCCGTTTAAACCCCTCTCGAAATGCCCAAAATACCCTTCACAGCCTGTGTTCGTCGCCCTCTCACGACGAAAACCCATCGTTTCTACTGTAGGCATTAAATGGTGATTAGAATGACTTTTTTTT
>BQKN01066402.1:118727-163601 GCA_022839385.1 Asparagus kiusianus
TCACAAATAAAATCAACCCGTGTTCAAGTGGTTTTGTAAGGATGTCTGCCAACTGATTTAGTGTCGATACATGTTTTGCCGTGATGATTTTATCCTCGAGCTTCTTGCGAACTACATGACAGTCGACTTCAATGTGCTTGGTTCTCTCATGAAACACGGGATTTTCAGCAATATGAATTGTTGCTTTATTGTCGCCATATAGATCCATGGGACATTCTGGAGGAAGACCAATTTCTGTCAATAGGTCTCTGATCCAAACCATCTCTAGTGTCACATTTGCCATAACTTTATATTCTGATTTTGCACTGGATCGAGGTACAACACTTTGGTTTTTTACTTTTCCATGACACCAGATTTTCTCCGAGAAAAATACAATATCCAGTAGTCGATCTCTTATCAAAAGGACATCCAATCCAATCTTCATCAGAGAAGCCTGTAACTCTGGTGTCTCGTTGATCTGAGTAGAGAATTCCTCGTCCTGGAGCCTTCTTCAAGTACCTCAAAATTCTCATTACTGCATCTAAGTGAGTAGTCGTAAGTGCGGACAAGAACTGACTCACAACACTGACTACGAATGTGATATCAGGTCTGGTCACTGTTAGATAATTTATTTTCTCCACCAACCTTCTATACTGTCCAATATCTTCAGGAAGCTCCCCCTGATTTGGTAGTAGTTTTGAGTTCACATTCATTGGAGAATCACTGTTTTTGCATCCTAACATCCAGCCTCTGAGAGCATATCGAGGATGTACTTTCTTTGTGGCAGAAGAATACCCTTCGTTGACTTTGTGAATTCAATGCCTAGGAAGTATTTTAGAGAACTAAGATCTTTGGTTTGAAAATGTGTCTGTAAATGCTTCTTCAGTCTTATCAATACCAGAAGCATCATCCCTTATAATTATAATATCATCCACATAGACAACGAGCAGAATTCGTTTCCCATTTTAAAATCGCCAGAAGACAGAGTGATCTTTCTGTGCACGACAAAGCCCAAATTCCTGAATAACCGATGCAAAACGTCCAAACCAGGCTCTCGAAGACTGTTTCAGACCATAAAGTGGCGGCGCACAAAGCAAGCAGCGGTGACAACAAAGCAAGCGGCGGCGGTGGCGGACGAAGCAGACAGTGACGAAAATTAGGGTTTAGGGTTTAGAAGGATCAGGGCTGCTAGAAGAAGGAGTCGGATCTGGAGGAGAGAGAGGGAGGAGTCGGATCTGGAGGAGTCGGATGAGGGATTAGGGTTAGGGTTTGCGTTAGAAGAGGGATTAGGGTTTAGGGTTAAGGTTGTTTTGGCGGCTAGGGTTTAGGAATTAGAGTTAGGGTTAGGAAACTTGCTCTGATACCATGTTGATATTTGGAGAGAAAAGAGATTATTGGAGAGATCTCTCCCATCACTCTATACTTTACTATTTATAGTGATGGACTAATTACAAGTTAGTCTTACAAGCAATGTGGGACTAAACTAATACTCTTTTCTACTCTTTTCTAACAAAAGTCAATATCTCATTTCTGCTATCTCAGGTTGATAGATTTGGAGATTCTAAACCTCGTTGTTGATTAACTTTGAGCTGTCTGGCTTAAATTAGTGAATTCTTTTGTGAAGGCTTTTAACCTATTATTTAAAATCTTAACCTCGTGTTCCCGGTACACCCAAAGCCCTAATTTAAGTTTTAACTTCTTTATTATTTAAAATCTTAAACCTGTGTTCCTGATACACCTAAAGGCCAAAGGTGGTTCCACAACTCACTCTATCCAGCCCATCTGAATATAATCCTCATAACTATATCTAACTACATCTTAAACGTTCCATGTAATTCAGTTGATTTCTAACAAGGTACATGCCATTCGCTAGAAATTTTTACAATAACTTATATTGGCATCTCACACCAACTCAAATTCAGGCAGCTGCGCTCTTTATACAAATTCCAGGCGATTCCTCAAAATCATCCTCTTCTCAAGCACATCAATGGCATGTGCATGCGTGCACACGCAACTGCATAAGCATGCATACACACACCAATAAGTTAGAGCATCTCCAACAGCTTCCCCATTTCCCACTTTTGGAGAATTTAGTTAGGTTTTTGGTCCAATAGATTCCTCATCTCATTCCTCAAAATAGGGATGGAGGAGAAAAAATGGGGAAACTTCCCCAAATATGTAGTATTCTCCAAATTTTTGGAGGAAAAAAGGGATTCTTCAAAATGGGGAACTCGTTGGAGTTTGTGTAAAAATAATTTGGAGAATATGACTTTTGCTTCTCCATTTTGAAGAAAATTTTGAAGAAGCTGTTGGAGATGCCCTTATAGAAACAACAAATGTGAAGCATTAACCCAGGGATCCATTATCTACCTATTGTATGTCTCCCATGACCACTATAGCACAGATCAACCTATCTATTTGATCAAGGGCTTATCCAAAACAACTTACCCCCAGTTGACCAGTATATGATAAAAAACGGGGGTAGTTACTAATTCTGTGAAAGCCAAGTATATACTGCAAAACTGTTTTTCTTCAAAAAACTTGAACCAGATTCGATAACTCGAATATTCAAGATTTGCTAGCTTGTTTAAAAATAGCATTAACAAATGTTATTATTCATTTTCTATCTTATCATAATGCGATATTTTCTATGTGAAGCTAGTAAAGGAGTAGCTATGGTATTTTATTAGTTGTTAAGACTAAGGAAAGTTATTGTTTTTCTCTTAAATTCATATTTGTAGGTGGGGTGGGCCTCTTTCACAAATTTGGTTGGATCAACAACTAGCCTTACAAAAACTCATATTATCTCGTATGATGGAGCTCGGAATGACTCCTGGTACAGATTATTTCCTATTGCACATAAACAGTCTTCATGAACTTTTGTTACATACTGATGTATTGCTACAATAATATGAGATAATTGATTAAAGTAATTGGTTTCTCATACATCGCTTAATATAGTGAATATCAACACTAACCTATGAAATAATTTCTCTACTACAAATAAAGTTATATAACTTAGAATCATGACTTAGCATTGCAATTTCACTCAAGGATCAGATTAGACTCGAATAACCTTTAATTAAAGCATACAAACAATAAACAAAATAAATAGCAATTTTTACCCAAAAGTTTCTTTGTATTTCTTTCTCCAGGCAATCATCTTTTTTTTTCTATTTGTTTGACCATTTCTTTTTCCCAATCTGTTGATTGCTGCTAGGATGATGGGCTTACAGTGCAGTTTCATCCCCTGCAACGTCCTCTCCACAAACCATAGTGTCCAGCAGATGCTCGATTTGCATATTATTTCTTACTAGATCCTGAAATTAGACCTACAGACAGAAAAATATATAGTACATATTACTTTGTTCTTGATTAAATAACTAATATTCAATAAGGGACCCCATCTAATAGCTCATTCACAGAAACCACCGCATCAACTTATGAAAGACCTTCAATGAGGGAATTAGTACTAAGCCACTTCTTGTATCAACTTATTTTTTTAAATTAACCTTTAAATTCTGTATAACATCAATAGGCATCATAGTTCTTAAACAGAATTATTCTTTGACCACCCGAAGCTTTTCTAATACATTAATTAGGTGTGCAAGTGGCTGGGAGTTGTATTAGATGCTAATGGTTTGCCCATAGTTTGAAACTTGAAACACTAATACAACGTTGAGCGACTTCTGAGTCCACATGATCCAGAAAGGGAAGTTCTAATCATTATCTCAGGTCTAACTTATCAACCATGGATTAACCTTTTATTTTACCATATGTAGTCTGAACTCATACTAGAATATGTCGCAAACCCCAACAAACATAAAATGTTGTTTGTAATCAGGTCAGTCTAAATTGCACCGTACACTCTCCAGTCTCCAGTTACTCGTTTCGATCAAAATTTTCATCCCACATTTCTAGTTATTTGCTCTGGACAAGAGACACTAATCGAATCTTCACCCCTCTGCACAGGCACAACATATACACCACACTTCTATTTTCACATATATCATGTAGCATTATACCACATTGTAAGTCCTGTAAGCTTGTCTCTGCAGTCATGTTAGAAAGTCAATTTACTGAAAAGATCAAGGTTATGGGTGTGTGTGTTAAAAAATGAATTAGCAAGAAACTCATAACATGCTTATTTCCGTGAAGGCTGTTAATGTTGTCTGGATTTGCATAACCTAAAAACTACTACTATCATCAGCACCAACAACTACTAGACCTATGTTTCTTGGTTATTTGAATCTAATTTCGCATTCAACTATGTTAATGGTCGTTTCCTCAATTAAACTAATAAAAAAGATATTATTTTCTATAGTCTCCATCCATTAACCAGAATACAAACAGCTGATGCATTATTCATCTCTATTTCACATGCCTAAACCTTCTCAATCCATATTTCCTCATTTTGAAACTCAGTTGAACGTATCTCTATCTTGACAAAGATGTACACTCACTTCTTGTTGGACAATATAGTGTTCTTCCTTGTTCATCCCAAGATTCTTACTTTAACCATGTAGCTATGCCTTTCTTTCGTAGTTCTTTAATCCGTGAACATGTCCGGTAGAGCTATCCTGTAAAATTTCCTCTTTGATTTTCATTGTTTTCTATGATCAAATGGTACTTTAGAATCATTTATTTTTAACCGTTCCAGTTTTACTTTGTATAGTACTGTTCTCAGTCATGAAGAGTGATTGATCCCACGTAGTGATGATTAGTGCTATGTATTTCAAAATCATCAATATGCACTACAATCTCATTTTTCTCTTATAGTTATGCTGAAGTTATAGTCTACACGTGAAAGTGAAAATTCAATCGAATAGTATCAAATTTGGCAGGCTATTACGGTAGTCTAGGTGTTACGAGAATTTCATTCTTTCTCAACATGTAACTTCTGTACCGTGCACCAAATTTGATATTGTAATAGCCAACCGAATTATATATGTATGTGTGTGTACACACACATGCACACACACTAGGTGGGATGCACGTATGTTGCACGTGGTTAAATATTTTGATTATTTCTTCTTGGTTCATGTCTTTATAGCAGTGGGCATGGACCGGTTTGAACCATAGGTCGAACCGGCCCGTCCGACATGGTTCAAGACCTGACCCGACTGATACCGGGCTGGGCCCGACCCAACCCATATTATCACCGGTTCATGGGCCGGGTTGGGTTTCGTTCTAAACCTGGGACTAAAGCAGTTGGCCCGGCCCATGCTGGCCCGACACTCCATACCTATGGTATTTTTCTTTTTTTTTCTCTTGTAAAAATTGTAACTTATATTTAAACTAATGGTGTGTTTGGGAGATGACTAATAGCCTGCTTGAATGGAGGGTAGAGAAAGAAAGGAGAAGGAAAATTTTGGTTTACCTTTGTTTAGGAGTTCCATTTAAAAGGATAGAGGAGGGAAATGAGGGGAAAAATTGATCTAAAATCCTACCCCTCAAATTGGGGGTAAAGAAGGGAAAGAGAAGGAAGGGAGAAAAAATTTCCCTTCCTTCTCTTCCCTTAGTCATCTCCCAAACGCACCATAAGGGCAGAGAAAGAAGGGAATTTTTTCCCCTCCCTTCCCTTTCTTTTCTTTACCCCCCAATTTAGGGGGTAATATTTTAGTTTAATTTTTTCCTTCATTCCCCTCCTCTACCCTTCTAAATATAACTCCCAAACAAAGGTAAACCATCCATCCAAACAGAATATAAAGGAAAGTTATTGCTTCCCGTGGATAAAGGACTTTTGCCGCAGTTCGAACCATGTATTTCTGCGTGTGTATGATGTTTTTTTTTCTGAGATGTTCATCTTTGTGCGACATATATATATATATATATATATAAATAAACAGTTTTTATAGCCAAAAATAAATTAAATATAATTTTATAAATATAAATACAAGTATAATCCATATAGAAAATTGAAAAAAATATTTCAAAAGAAAACGACCCGTGGGCTGAGTTATGCATGGACAAAACTGAAAGTACCTAGGGGAGGGTGAATAGGGTAATTGCTAATCTAATCCGATTTCGATGCCAAATTAAAACTTATAAAACAATTATCCTAATAATATGATATAAAATAAAATATGTAAGAATAAGCAAGAGACAACAGACGATGTAAACACCTAGCACAAAATATAAAGAGAAATAGTACGCCAAAACACAATCGCAAACACAAGATATGATCACGAAGTTTGGTCAACCCTCGACCTACGTCTCTGCTCCTCACCTCGAGGAGATCTCCACTATATCTCAAAATCTACACAAACGGTTTTCAAAGATCACCGATAACTTTTACAATGCACACGATGTCAATCACACAAGCCACACTCCTCTGTGTTGGACTACCCGTATTAACTTTCTCTAGTGTTTGGATTTACAACCTCTCCTTAGGATTTACAACCAACCCATTCTTCTTGGAATTAACCCCGGTCTCTCCCAACCACTCCTCTAAGTATTCTTGTGTATTACAACGTGTTTAACAATAAGTGCGGATAAGAGTTTTGCTCTCTAAACAAGTGAGAACGAAATATAAAGCTCTCTCAACGAATTACTCTCACTACCCAATTATACTAGATGTGGAATACTAAATCTTAAGTGGGTGTGTGTATAATCAATGAGTAAAAAAAATCAAACTCAGAACAATCTAGCATAAATATATGTGAATCAAAATATTAATTAGCTAGAGGAAGAGTTTAGAAAACTTCTCCAAAACAAAGAGAGTTAGAGAATTGAGGATGAACGCCTCAAATACGAAATTGAGATCTTTCTCTTTGTGAAACTCTTTTCACATAAAGAAACATATTTAAACTTTTTCAAAACTCTTGAAACAAACTGGCAAAAACTCTGTTATACTTCCATAGTCATTTCACAACTAAGTCTTGAGGGCTATTTATAGCCTCTCAACCAAAACAAAACAAATCAGCCAAAAACTAGCCGTTACCAGAAAAAGAGCAGATCAGTCGACTGGTTGATTTTTTTGTTCGACTGATCAACTAGTCGTTACAGTAACGGAAACATGTTTCAGTCGACTGGTCAATATATCGGTCGCTTGAAGACACTGTTCGGTTGACTGACTCTATTGGTCAGTCGACTAATCGACTGACAAAACTAATGGTGTAAAAACTACTTCTGGCAAGTCGACTAAAAAGTTTCATCGGTTGATTAAAAAGATTGTTCGGTCGACTGATCCAAGTATCCGGTTGACTGAAAAACTGATACAACAGATACTTGAATTTTATTGAAAAGTTAATTTTCTAAATTCGATTTAAAATAGCAAAACAATTCCAAAAATAGTAAAACTTGGAGAAACGTTTATACATATGAAAATGAATATGTTAGAAGAGGAATTTCTAAAATAGCATTTTCCATTTGTGAAAACTCATTATTTTGCAAAACGGTAAAAAATACGAGTTTGTTGAACACTTGATTTTGATGAAACTATTTCAAACAAGTTTTGAAATACTTTTAAATGGATTAATACACTTTAGAAAAGATATAAAACAGTATTATTAAGTCAATAATCCAAAAACACGTTATATTCCCAAATAGATATATAATACGATAAACTGAAATAACATGTATGTGTATGGTTTGAGTTTTAATTATATACGCATAAAGTAAAAACCTAAAACACTATACCCAGGCAAATAATCTTCGTTAATCTCGATCTTGGTAGCGGGGATGAAGCAATAGCGTGTCTTTGACTTGAATGACATCATGCTTCATTCTGAATTCCTCTAACCTCCATGAATATCATCGTTAACGTTCAAATCCAACCAACCTCTAACCAGACGCTTGTCTAGGATACCTAGCAAGCAAACACAAATACTAGGAGGCGGTGTGAGGAATTATTTGTTAATCATCAAAAACAGATTAGACAACAGGTTCATAAACATGAGACCTAACAATCTTTCTTTTTTGATGATGACAAACAATTTACACAAAGAGTATATAAAACACGTATGAGACTAATGCTTATACAATTTAGAATGTCCATGCATGATACCAATAGTAAGCCAAAAACGACATACTCACAGAATATACATTTTCTCCCCCTTTGGCAACATCAAAATGATGGCAAGAAAAGGGAAAAAAAAGAGAGTGAAAGCTCCCCCTATAAAAAAATTCTCAGAGCATATATCAAAGAATAATAAAGCAGCTATATGTGAGCAAACATACTAATCAAAACTCACACTCAAAGTGACAAAAGAACACATATATATCATCATAAAAGATGCCTTAATACATGCAAACTCCAAATACAAAAGACATAGTTCATAAACAAAAGTTAATACATAGTTTTAAATCAAACATAAATAAGAGTCAATACATAGTCTGAAATCAAATACAGAAGTCACAATTATTGAAAAGACTGTCTTCAAACGATTTGTGGATTTAAGATGAAGGCCTCTGCTCTGGATACTGGTACATGAACATGTTCATCAACTGTTGTTGAACCCTCATCATTTCTTCTTATCTATTCATCATCTCATCCTGCCTATTTTCAATGCTCTCAATCCTATCAACCAAATAGTTTAAAGTGGAAGGGATACTAGAAGGATTGGAACTAGAAGCACGAGGAGGACGAGAATGAGTTCTAGAGGTAGAGGGATGATAAAATGATTCAGCAACAGGAGCAGACGTAGGAGTTTGAGAAACTGAAGGTGGAAGATCTAGAAGCCTCATCCTAGTAAGACTTGTGCGATCAAACAATTCATGAATAAGCACGATAGCGGGTTCATTGGAAAGATCAATATTAAAATGTTTGAACACACGAGTGAGAAGAGCCCCAAAGGAAGAAACTTAGTATGATTACAAGCAATCCCATCAAAGATGACCTTACTCCATTGAACATCAATATTGTCAAAAATAGCATACACAGCAGCCATCAAATCATGAGAAAAATGATCATAACTCCCAGTTTTAAGAATTATGTTGTAAGAAATGATTCTAGCAATAAGTTTGATAGTAGGAGTGATGGAGCTGTTAGACATAGGGTATTCCTTGTCTGGAAGATATATTTGAGAATTAATAGAAGAGTCATCAATGTCTAACTCTTCAAGAAAAGAATTTCCAGTAGGAATGTTAAGGATTTTAGCTAAATAATCAGAAGAGAAAATTACGAGACAATCCTTAACATAGGTCTTAAAAATGGGGTGTCATCATCGGTTTGATCAAGTGTCGTATTGTGTAAAACAGATAAACAAGATTTGGATAATATGGCACTGAATTTGTATGAGTAATTAGATCATGCAACTCGACTTTCTCAAAATAAGTATGCAATTGAAAATTTATAAATTCAGGAAAATTAACAAATCTACCCGGAAAGATAGGTAATTAACATATATTACGATATTTATCAATCATATGAGGGTTACAAAGGTAGCGTTTGTAATGAGAAGTATGAGATACAGAATCATCACCTCTATTAGATCTAGAACATTTAGGGTGAGACATGATTGTGTAGAAAATAGATCATAGACAGTTCTAGATTAAAAAACAAACTGAAAAGAGAGAGGGAAGAGTTTACTAAGCAGGAGCAACAAATTTCTCTCGGCAGGAGACAATCGATCGACCGGGCGATCCGATCAGCCGACTTGTAGAATTTTGGCAAATAGAGTTTGAGTCGACTGGAGGTTTGGTAATGAAAGATAGGGTTTGGGAATGTATATTTATAGGGAATTTTGATGGCCAGAATTTGATCCAAAAGAATTCAATGGATATGATTAAAAGATAGGGTTAAACGGGTTTATAATGGGTCAGATTTGAAGACAACAATCCGATAAGAAAAACTCAGAACACTCACTATCAGTCGACTAATTTAAGTGACCGGTCGACTGAATATATCAGACATCGGTCAACTGATTTAACGAGTCAGTCGACTAATGACATCTAAATTCCATATTTTAAACATAAACCATGATTTAAAAAAAACTTAAAACACAATTTATGTTATATCCAAAATTGAATATATATGCCAAGTTCTCTTCTAAATAAAATAAAAATATATTCTTTTAAAGGTATTATAAAATTATTTGTAATTTGTTTATAAAATCCAAACAAATATCACCTTTTAAAAACATGAAAACGGAAACGCAATAAACTTGTTTTAAAATCAAATGTGTTTTGACACCCAAACATTCTTGGTGCCGAAGAGTTTAGGGACTTGACTCCTACTAATATAATCTAATGCCCTTGGGTTATGATCCTATTTGGGCGCATTTAGTCCACGGATCCGGTCATAGCAAAAATCAGGTAAATGACCCATCTTATTGAAATAAGTGTAACGGAATGGATGTATTTGTTTTTGCTTACCGTTTAATTGTGCACGAGAAACATTTTTAAACAAATATGGTCTTTTTGGAGCATTTTACAAATTTAAAACTTTTTACAAATCAAAACAAAAATTTTCCAAATGACCAAATTTACCACAAACTTTGCATTTAAACACACCAACATGCTTGTGATGAACGATGGGTGCATGTGTGTGTGTATGTGGTGAAAAAACTTGATGGAATGCACAAGGAGCAATAATATTTGAATTAGTGAGTTTTCGTGCATCATAGTAAAATTTAGCAATATGGTCGTTGCGATCGTAAATAGAGCATTTGTGAACTTTGCCATACATGTGTGCATAGTGTACGCATTAGCACGTGACTTAGCACACTTGCCCATAAGTTTCTTAAGATTGTCGATACATATATTTAAAGTTGAATCTAAAGATAAAATACGGTTTTCATAATATTCAACTCATTATTTGGCATAATAGCATTGTCAATAGAAGTAGAGTAAACATGATTATTCTTGAATAAATTAAATTCATTTCTAATAGCTCCCACTTCTAACATGGCATCATCATTATCATGAGATAAGCTAGTAATTTTTAATGTCAAATCATCATGATCCAATTTTAGTTTATCATTGTTATCTTTAAGAATTACATTCTCTTTAGCAATGATATCAAATTTGGATGCTAGTAATTCATGATCGGATTTTAATTGTACATGTTTGCTTTTCAAACTCATGAAATTGTGATGCAAATTTATTGTAGGTATTCATTAATCTTTCATATGCACATGCGAGTTCATCTATAGATAATACATTTTTGGATTCGGACTCGCATACCTCACTAGAGTAATCACCAAGTAGCCGTGTGCATGAAGATGCTCCGATGTTGTCAATAATCGCACTTGAAGCGGAATCCATCGAAATGCGTTGGATTTTTTCTAAGTTGATGTGATGTGCTTCTATATGTTTCCATAATATATAAGCACTATCAAAAGAAGTAAGTTTGTTAGAAATAAATGGATCAAAAACTTTAAGCAAAAATTTCAACAACTTGTTCATAGTAAACATCTTCTTATCATCCTTGCTCCATTTGGATTTCTTCAACGTGGGCACAACATAGGCATAATCAATTACTTCCCATAAATCGACATGTTTAGATCTAACAAATAGTTTAAATCTAAAAGTCTATTGAGCACAAGGAAAAACATTGACGAAGGAGCAACATCCATAGCATAGCCTAAACTAGGTGTATCGTGTATATCCATGATGATGATGCAAGCAAGAAAAATCACAAAACTAGATTAACAAAATACAAAGCGATGATCTTTAACTCTAGGCGATTAAGCCACAAATCAAGAGCACCAAGCTCTGATACCAATTAAAAGTACCCTAGAGGGGATGAATAGGGTAATTGCTAATCTAATCCGATTTCGATACCAAATTAAAACTTATAAAGCAATTATCCTAACAATATGATATAAAATGAAATATGCAAGGAGAAGCAAAAGACAACAAACGATGTAAACAACAAGCACAAGATATAAAGAGAAATAGTACGCCAAAACACAATCACAAATACAAGATATGATCACGGAGTTCGGTCAACCCTCGACCTACTTCTCCGCTCTTCACCTCGAGGAGATCTCCACTATATCTTAAAATCTACACAAACGGTTTTTAAAGATCACCGATAACTTTTACAATACACACGATGTCAATCACACAAGCCACACTCCTCTAAGTGTTGGATTATCCGTGTTAACTTTCTCTAGTGTTTGGATTTACAACCTCTCCTTAGGCTTTACAACCAACCCATTCTTCTTGGAATTAACCCCGGTCTCTCCCAACCACTCCTCTAAGTATTCTTGTGTATTACAACGTGTTTAACAATAAGTGCGGATAAGAGTTTTGCTCTCTAAACAAGTGAGAACGAAATATAAAGCTCTCTCAACGAATTACTCTCACCACCCAATTATACTAGATGTGGAATACTAAAGCTCAAGTGGGTGTGTGTATAATCAATGGGTAAAACAAAATTAAACTCAAAACAATCTAGCATAAATATATGTGAATCAAAATATTAATTAGCTAGAGGAAGAGTTTAGAAAACTTCTCCAAAACAAAGAGAGTTAGAGAATTGAGGATGAACGCCTCAAATACGAAATTGAGATCTTTCTCTTTGTGAAACTCTTTTCACATAAAGAAACACATTTAAACTTTTTCAAAACTCTTGAAACAAACTGGCAAAAACTCTGTTATACTTCCATAGTCATTTCACAACTAAGTCTTGAGGGCTATTTATAGCCTCTCAACCAAAACAAAACAAATCAGCCAAAAACTAGTCGTTACCAGAAAAAGAGCAGATCAGTCGACTGATTGATTTTTTCGATCGACTGATCAACTAGTCGTTACAGTAACGGAAACATGTTTCAGTCGACTGGTCAATATATCGGTCGCTTGAAGACACTGTTCGGTTGACTGACTCTATTGGTCGGTCGATTAATTGACTGACAAAACTAATGCAGTAAAAACTACTTCTGGCAAGTCGACTAAAAAGTTTCATCGGTCGACTAAAAAGACTGTTCGGTCGACTGATCTAAGTATCCGGTCGACTGAAAAACTGATACAACAGATACTTGGATTTTGCTGAAAAGTTAATTTTTTAAATTCGATTTAAAATATCAAAATAATTCCAAAAATAGTAAAACTTGGGGAAACGTTTAAACATATAAAAATGAATATGTTAGAAGAGGAATTTCTAAAATAGCATTTTCCATTTGTGAAAACTCATTATTTTGCAAAATGGTAAAAAATACGAGTTTGTTGAACACTTGTTTTGATGAAACTATTTCAAACAAGTTTTGAGATACTTTTAAATGGATTAATAGACTTTAGAAAAGATATAAAATAGTATCATTAAGTCAATAATCAAAAAACACGATATATTCCCAAATAGATATATAATACGATAAACCGAAATAACGTGTACGTGTATGGTTTGAGCTTTAAGTATAAACGCATAAAGTAAAAACCTAAAACACTACACCCGGGCAAATAATCTTCGTTAATCTCGGTCTTGGTAGCGGGGATGAAGCGATAGTGTCTTTGACTTGAATGATATCGTGCTTTATTCCGATTTCCTTCAACCTCCATGAATATCATCGTTAATGTTCAAGTCCAACCAACCTCCAACCAAACGCTTGTTTAGGATACCTAACAAGCAAACATAAATACTAGGAGACGGTGTTAGGAATTGTTTGTTAATCATCAAAAACAGATTAGACAATAGGTTTATAAACATGAGACCTAACACAAACTAGACGGGGTTGGGTCTAGCCTTAGACTTGGGTCAGAGAAGCAGAATCGATCCACTAAGGCATGCCTAGGCCCGATTCAGAACTGGCCAAGCCAGTTCATGAGTTCGACGTGGCCTGGCCCACGCCTAACCTTGTCTGTTCAACACGATTCTAAATGATGTACACAATGCATGTGATGACATACATACTTTAAAGTTAGTACCTGCATTAGAAACTTTTAACTTGCAATCCTAGATAAATGCAATTAGCAAAGAAAAAATAATGAAAAAAAACCTCCACTAACGATTCAAAACAATGCTTAATTTAGTGAGTTATCGGGATGTTTTTCAAGGAGAGCAATAAAAGAGGGCAATCATGTTCTTCTGAACTGGATGACAAAATAATTTTCCAATATCAATTTATAAGATGCAATACTAATTGTAGATGTGTAAACAAATTTGAGATCACCAATTTATTAGAGCAAATAAACTAAATAAAATGTAAAATATATGTGGTGAAGAGAAATATGGGAGAAGTAAGAAATGATTTCCCCCCTCCTTTGGCTTTGCTCATACATTCGTGAGTAGATGAAGCCAAGTATATAGGCTTATACAAAGCGTTTCATGATAACGCAAATTCTAAAAAGATAGTTGAAACAAACTTCGATAAACCAATCCCTAACATAAGAACTACTCTAGGGATGAATCGAACAAACTCCTAACTGAAACAAACTCTTAAAAGATAAAGATAAGCTTCTTACATCACACTGTAATTTATCCTATTAAAGATATTCTATTAATTAGGATTGGATTACATAACTGAAACAAACTCTTAAAGATAAAAGATAAGCTTCGTACATCACAATGTAATTTATCCTATTAAAGATATTCTATTAATTAGGATTGAATTACAATGTAATATTAAAAAGGGTCAAGGGTAATATTGACCATCAAAAGATTTTTCCACACTTTTAAAGGCAGTATGATATATAGTAAAGGTAGAATAAACTTAAGTAGATTGAGAGCTCTATCCTCCAACTTTTTTATCCATTAGATTTGTTTTGAAATTCGTGTTGGCATGTGATACATGTCAAAACACGCATCTCAAAGATAATCTTGATGTGTATCATATACCAACATGAATCTTAAATCAAATCTAGTGGATAAAAAAGTTGGTGAACAAGTGCTCCTGCCCACTTAAGTTTACAAAAGCTTTACTCTCTCTCTGTTGATGGACAAGTGCTCATGCCCACTTAAGTTTGCGAGAGCTTTACTCTCTCTATCTCATATGTGTGTGTGCACACGCGTGCGTGTGTATAGCCAATATACATAATCAACAATTATCGTGCTCTGTATTTATCTACTTTTTACTAGTACTACTATTGATATGATTGTACCATTGGTAATTCTTGTTTAACTTATTGTGTTCAATTGAATTTCAGTGCTACCATCATTCTCTGGGAATGTTCCAGCTGCATTTAAGAAAATATATCCCTCAGCCAACATAACCCGACTTGGTGATTGGTATGTTGTCTTTCACTTTTTATGAACAGTTTTCACTGATAACGATAGATTTTTTATACTCTGTAATTTTTTCTCTCTCTGATTTTTCAGTTAATGATTTATTGTTATAGTCTTCTAGGGTTCCATGCGAATACAGTTTAGTTCTTTTTGTGTTCTCCATTATAGTTCAAAGCACTGGTTATTTGTTTTCTGCCTCTTCATCTGTATTATTAAAAGCATGCCAATCTTTAGAAATAAAGGTTGGTAGTAAAAATTCTTCCTTTTTCTTTTCAACCTTTTGGTTGTCTAGTATTCTGGTATGTCATATCACTATTAGATTCAAAACACACTATTTTCATTGGGGAAAAACTCGAATGTTTGCTTTTTCTGCTATAAACAGAGAAGATAACATTTACTTGAATGCTATTGTTGCAGTGCCTTCTGGCATGTTATGTTTGTGCGATAGTACATAGTAGCGTAGCATTTTTTGAATAGTAGCACAATACTTTTTCAATTGACTTTCAGGACTGAAACTATCAGAAGCCTATAACATGATCACAGGTTGGGGAACAAATGATTGAGAAGGGTAATATATATTATGAGGTGGCTGGTCCACCTTTCTTCTTCAGAAATTTGATTTTGAAAATCCTTCAGGAGCTTATTGGAATATCTCCATAGGGCACTACAAAGCATAATGAGTTCATTTGCTTTTGACTGTTGCTTCTCGAGGGAGATTTAGAATTTCAACAGAATTGAATGTTGCTTCTCCAGAGAGATTTAGAATTTCAACATAATTCAATCGTAGAACAAGGAATAAACAAAACTGACATCTCTTGGAGAGGGGGAAAAAAGAAAAAAGAAAAAGAAAAAGAAAAGAAGTCTGTCGGCATCTATGAGTGGCTCCACTGCAGGATATTTGATGCCTAATACACTTGTTCAAGTGATAACCATAGAAAAATTGCCAAACAACTATGCTATATGAGTAATGGAGCAAATCCAATAAATTTATTGCTTGCTTGGGTAAATGAAGACCTTTGATGATGGTTATGGTAACTTGGTCCTTACTTCAATGGTGCATTCCAGGTTGAATGGGATACTTACA
This sequence comes from Asparagus kiusianus, assembly GCA_022839385.1. Lineage (NCBI taxonomy): Eukaryota > Viridiplantae > Streptophyta > Magnoliopsida > Asparagales > Asparagaceae > Asparagus > Asparagus kiusianus. The sequence continues at coordinate 134,897 of BQKN01066402.1, forward strand.
AAGAAACACATGAGGCTTTTCTGCTTATATATTGTCATAAAAAGGCCAGAATGTTATTGGTTAATTTCACATTTTTTTTTGTTCCATGACTTCTAAGGGGAAATGAATCACATACCGCACATGAGTGTTAAACTTTTATTGCCTATGGTCGGTGCTTATGTAGCAAAGACATTAATATTCTATTTAAAACAGTATCTATGTAGCCCATTTATTGGGCGTGATACTCTTGCTATGTCTAATGCTATATGCTTTCTTGTTATGAGTTTATATGATAATGCACTTTGTCTTTGTTTTCTTGTTATGAGTTTGAATTTTGTAGTTAAACGATTAGTCAATGAGTAATGCTAATATGCTTCACACAATGACTTCATTTAGGAACACAGTGAATGGTAATCCACGGTGGTGTTGTACATTTCTTCTTGATCCAGCTGATCCTTTATTTGTTAAACTCGGCGAGGCATTTATCAAGCAGCAGATAAAAGGTTTACATCCTGTACTGCTTCTGAACTTTAAGACATTTATTTAGTTTTATTTGCTCAGGGGTCATGAAGGTTGAGGAATTAGTGGACATCACGTGCTACACATAATTAGCTGTTTGAAATCCCTCTGAACATAGGTAGAAGACATTGTCGAACCAGCCAAATTCTCCTTACTGAATCCATGTACAAATTTCTATCCATCATATCAAACATTAGCATATTCTAGAGTAAGAAATTTAATTAAAGCCATAAATATAAACTAATCATGCTCTTGATTTTTTAGATATACATCCAATCTCTTTAAATTTTGTTCATAAAAGCGACATGGTCATTGAGTTTTAAATGCCAATGTAGCGCAAAATCAAGCTACTGAATAGAAATCCAATTATTTTTCCTAGATGTGGATAGATCTAGCAGAATTTTATAACATCTTACTAGATTGGTGAGTCACATGTTACATTTTCTTGCACCTTGCATGTTCTTTTCTAAATTCCTGCTTCTCTCAATTAATCATGAAATTTGACTGGATTCTGAAAGACTGGAGTATGACATGATCAAGCCACACCTTTATATCACAATATACAAGGATCTCCTGTATTTAGATAAGGGAGATGATTTGTTTCTAACTTGGGATATGTCTCGTATCTGTTTTAGTATCCATTGGGCTTTGAGCCCGGTAGGCTTTTGGGCCAAGCTAGTGCTAGGGTTTAGCACTATATACGTCTCTCACGTGAGAGGTATTGGAAGAGACATTAGGGGTTTGGAGAGGACATGAGTGGAGACTGTGTATATGTGAGGTTGAGAGAGGATGAGAGATGAGTGATTCTCTTGTATTGTTGTCCCTCTTATATTGATTCCCAAATGCTAAGGAATACTTTATGGAGATCTCTAACGTTATAATTATATTAGGAATAATATATTAGGAGTATAAATTAGAGATTTGGTGATTGAGAGATATTAGGAATGTAACTACGAAAATAACTGCGATTAGGTAATTAAGAAAATAACTATGATTAGGTAATTGTGTTTAGTCTCATATTAACTACACAATAAACTTCTTGTTAGTGTATTCCTATATAAAGGGGAGTAGTTGCAACTTTTAAAATATGAATAAAAATCTACAATATTTTATTGTTTAACATGGTATCAGAGTCACGTAAATCCTAGCCTCCACATTATCCTAGGTCCTCACAAACCCTAGCCCCTAATCCCTCACCATAAAACTCCTCCCTTTACCTTACAACCTCCCTTCTTTATGGTCACCGTTAAAAGGGTGTTGCAACTGTTCACCGTAAACAGTACTGTGTTAACTGCTCACAGTGAACAATACCTCAATGACTGTTTGCTCTTATCCGTCCTGCCTTCGATGGTCTTGTTCATAATCAGGATTACCATTATTGGTAGCAGTGTTGCAGTAGTCATCCTCGATATATATATTTTCGTCATCGCTTGTGCCGCCTTGATTGTCCTTCGTTCACCGCAAACTCAACTTGTTGACACCACCGCCATCACTGCTTGTATTATAGAAACCTTGACCACTATTAGCTACCAAAAAATGATTTTGATTGAATCAGGATTTGGTTTGGAGTTTGGTTCGATGAAGGTTATTTTCTCGGCTTTATTTGTTTGGCTGATCTCTAAAGAGGAATCATTTGTTTGGCAGATCCCTAAAGAGTGATCATTTGTTTGGTTGATCAGTAAAGAGGATTGTTTGTTGGTTAATTTGTAAAGAGGATCATTTGTTTGGTTGATCCCTAAAGAGGATCGTTTGCTTAGTGGGTCCCTGTGAGGATTGTTTGTTTTCTAGTTCCCAGATCGGCCTGTGAAGAAGATCGAGGTATCACATTTGGTGATTTTGAGTGAGGTTGTTTGTGCTGGAAGACATTCAAGTAAAAGACTAGAAGATGAAGACAACTATGATGAGAAAGGTCACAGAGAAGATTTCAGCTTTTTAAGCAGTGTCACAAATTGGAGCGAATATATTTTATTTATAACAAATTGGACATATATGATCTGCATGTTCCAGCTTGAGGGAGAGTGTTAAGGAATATATTATGATCTATAATGTTATAGTTATAGTAGGAATAATATATTAAGAGTAAATTAGAGATTTAGTGATTGAGAGATATTAGGAATGTAACTAAGAGAATAATTATGATTAGGTAATTGTGTTTAGTCCCACATTGACTACACAATAAACTTCTTGTTATTGTATCCTTATATAAAAAGTAGTAGTTATAGCTTTTAAAATATGAATAAGAATTTATAATATTTTATTGTTTAACACCTAACAAGTGGTATCAGAGCCCACAGTGATGGATCCGGGGTAAAGTTTGCATGATAGAGGTCGATGTTGTGCAAGATCGAAGGTCAGTCGTTGTACAAGGGTGAAGAAAAAAAAAAGAAAAGATGGGATCTTTGTGTAGATCCAAGTGAGATCTGAAAAAGTTTGTTTCAGATCTGGGAATGTTTTGTTCAGATCTAGATTAGCGGCAACTTTGGATGGAGCTCTATAAGTGTTGCGACGTCTGGAGATTGATCCGGTGGCAGTAGGTGCCCACAGGCGTCGGCTGTGACTAACTGGCGTGGTAGTTCAGCCGTGGTGATTACGAGGAGTGTGAGAATTTCCATATTAGAGATCATGAACAAAAAATAAAAAAAAACATAGCAACTGGAGATCATCGGAGCACTAGTGGGAGGCTACGGGGACTGGCCTCAGAAAGCAGCAAGGGTTTCCCCACATGATGTGTCGGCGATCGGTCGTGAGTAGCGGTGTTGGAGTTCTGAGCTATGGTAGAGTTGTGAGTCTTTTCTCCCAAGGAGTCCTGTCCGTGAGCACGAGGGCGCATGACCGGAGATTGTTGGAGCATTCCACAAAGAAGGCGGCGGTTGAACGTAGCGGCGGAGGTGACAATTGCAGGTGGCGGTGGCTATGCTAGGGTTTGCTTGAAACTAGATTTGGGTGAAAATTGTGCTATGGAGGCTACTGTTCAACAAAGGAGAAAATCACGTGAAGTGATTTTGGAGTTAGTTAATTAGGTGTTTGGTCTATGTTGCTATTTGGTGTTCGTGTGGCTTCGAGTGAGGAGAAAGTGCCACTAGGATCAACTATGTGATCAAGCAAACAACAAAGGACTCAAGCAAACAACAAAGGAATCCTAATTTGATCCATGACTGAGATCGATCGGAGCGTATATAAGCGGATGGTGGGCCAATTGAGGTCATCCAGGAGTTGAATCCTATTTTTTCATTGTTCTGGATGCAATGGTGAAAGCGGATCAAGATGATTTTGCTATTTGTATCTAGTTTTAGATGATCAAATGTTGATCGGATGTTCGAAAGATCAACAGATGGGGTTGATGTATGGCTATATATCTCGTGGTTGGTGGATACTATTACTTCTAGACATGGTGTGGACACTTGCATGTGCTATTTTGAAAAGCCTTCGCCTAGTCTGCCTTAGCATATGCCTAGGCTTAGGCGATACCTAGGCCGCCTAACTAGCGCTTAGCGTCTAGGCGGTACCTAGGCTACCCATCTAGGTTTTGGAAGTATTTAGTGGACCATTGTCTGTTTACATTGACTGCACATTTTTAGGCATTGATTATGATTTTCTGTGTTGTGGCTTTCACGTCCTCCAACCTCCTCCAAAGCCCTTTAACATTCAAATATGAACACCTCCACTACGTCCTCCGATCTGTAGCAAAACCTCCTCGACCATCACTAAATGAAGAAAGAAACTTGTCTAGACACTAGTCCGATATCTAAGTTTTCTATAACATTGACATTTACTATTAATTATTATAGTCAAAAAATAAAAAAGAAAACCTCCTAGGCTCTAGGCATCGGGTCCAACGCCTAGGCTTCTTAGCGCTTTCTATAACTTTTTACTTATTATTTTGGCTATTTAGTATTTAACTATGCATGATTTATTGTGGATCTAAGGTGGCTATCTTTTTTTTGCAAATATATATGAATTTAATACATATTTTTATTTTGGAAAAATAAGGAAGAATTGAATGATTCATTCATTGATTTCCATAGTTTACATGAAGAACTATATATAGAAGTATGTCAGCCCACTAAGATAGGAACTAACAACTAATTCAATAACAAACTAAACAAACAATAACAAACTAAACAAACTAAAGTATTTAAAATACAAATATCTAATCTATTTCTTGATTATAGCAGGTTGACTCTAACTAACGTAATCTTCTTTTCAACACTCCCGCTCAAGCTGGTTAGAAGATGTCTTCCATGGCCAGCTTGCTTGTCAGCTTGTCGAATTGCTTTCTTGGTAGTCCCTTTGTTAAACTATCTGCAACCTGCTCATCTGTTGGAACATAGATCATACATATCTGTCCACCTTCGATTTTTTCCTTGATGAAATGCTTATCCACTTCGACATGCTTTGTTCGGTCATGAATAACTGGATTGTGAGCTATTGAGATCGCTGTCTTATTATCATAGTAGGTTTTTATCAGAGATTGACTTTCTATCTTTAGTTCATCGAGAATCCTTTTTATCCATAGCACCTTGCATATTCCATGAGCAACCGAACTGAACTCAGCTTCCGCTCCTTGCCACCACATTCTGCTTTTTGCTGTGCCATGTAACCAGATTTCCTCCAACAAACATGCAATATCTCGATGTCGAACGTCTATCAGTCAAACTCCCAGCCCAATTAGCATCCGTATATACTTCAATCTGCAGATGATTTTGTTTCTCAAACATTAGTCCTCTTCCCGGTGTTCCTTTTAGGTACTTTAGTATTAGGTATGCAGTCTCAAAGTGTTCTGGTCCTGGCGAGTGCATAAATTAACTCACTACACTCACTGCGAAGGCTATGTCGGGACGTGTATGTGATAGGTAGATTAACCTTCTTACTAGCCGTTGAAATTGTTCTTTTTTTTTCACTTCTTCAGGTTTCGCTGGCTGAAGCTTCACATTATGCTCAATTGGTGTTTCGGCAGCCTTGCAACCGAGTAGTCCCGTTTCTAACAGCAAGTCCATCACATATTTTTGCTGTTATATGAAAATTCCCTTCTTGGATCGAGCAAACTCCATTCCGAGGAAGAACTTTAGAGGCCTTAGGTCCTTGATCTCAAAAATCTATAGCAAGAGCTCTTTTAAATCTTTCCTGCTCAACATGATCATCACCGGTTAGTATAACATCATTTACGTAAACAATTAAGATTGACATCTTTCTTTGAGAGCTTGTAGAACAGTGTATGGTCTGATTGACTCTGAGTGTACCCATAAACCTTGATAGTTTTTCCAAATCGCTCAAACCATGCTCGTGGCGATTGTTTTAGACCGTAAAGTGACTTCCGAAGCCTATAGACCTTCTTGTACCATAGTTGTACTTCAAATCCCGAGGGTAGACTCATAAACACCTCTTCCAGGTCTTCGTTTAGAAACGTATTTTTCATATCTAATTGGTGTAGAGGCCAATCAAAGTTTGCAGATAGGGATATTAGAATACGAATGCAATTGATTTTTGCAACCGGTGCGAAAGTCTCTTGGTAGTCAATCCCTTGAGTTTGTGTGTATCCTTTGGCCACTAAGCATGTTTATACCTTTCAACACTCCCATTAGCTCTACACTTCACAGTGATCACCCACTTGCAGCCTACAGTTTTTTCTCCCTCGGTAAATCCACTAAATCTTAAGCCCCATTCTTCCTTAGAGCATTCATCTCTTTTAGAACTGCTGATTTCCAATCCGGATTGGTTAGTGCTTCTTGGATAGTGGTTGGAATGAATAGGTTGGAGATCTTTGTGGTATATGCTTTGTGATTTTTTGACAATCTATAGTATGACACGTACTTAGCAATAAGATGATTGGTACAGCTACAGACACCTTTCTTAAGAGCTATGGGTACTTCAAGATCTGGTATAGATGGAGTAATTTCTGGTGGTGAAGATGGATTTAGCTCGGGCGAGAAAGAGTTAGACTTACTTGAGTCATGGAGTGGTCCATCCGACGAAGATGAGGATCGGCCTGGTGTTGAAGATGTTGGAAGACCGCTATTTCTTTGAGACCCTCTTCTGCTGTACACAAGAAGCTCAAGCTGAGTGTATTTCTCCTGTATTTCTCCCCTGAACAAGTATTTTTTAAGCTCGGCTGAAGTGAGTCATTGACCAGATTTTTGGTGTTTTTTGAACTCGGCTGAATTGGAGTGGTGTCTATAGCTAGGAAATGATTTTGATTAGAGGACTATGGTCATTTTCAAGAGAAAGAGAAGGTATAGACAATAGATCAATCTTCCAAAACTGGGTTTCACTCTCAATCTCCCCTTGAAGACAGTTTGGCGGAAGTAAGCTTGACTCTCTACAAATGAGACATCCATGCTCACGAAGATTTTTTTGGACCGAGGGTTATAGTATTTATATCCTCTTTTATTTGGAGTATTTTCTAAAAAGATACATTTTCAGCTCTAGGATTGAGTTTGGATTGAAGTCTGCTAGGTTGATGATCATACAGTGCAACCAAATATTCGCAGGGGAAGGTCCGAATCTAGTCTATAGTTTGGGAACATTTTTCTTAGACTCTCAAATGGTGTGGTGTATTTCAATACACTGGTTGACATTTTATTAATCAGATACGAGGCTGTCAAGATTGCGTCTCCCCACAAATATTTTGGTACATACATGGAAAACATAATGGGTCTAGCAACTTCAAGGAGATGACGATTTTTTCTTTCTGCTATGCCGTTTTGCTGAGGGGTATCACTACATGTGGAATGATGTTGAATTCCTTTTTCTTGAAGAAAGGTTCCCAACACTTTGTTAAAATATTCGGTTCCATTGTCAGAATGGAGAATTTGTATGTGTTTGGAATTGGTTTTCAATCATGTAAAAGAAATTCTTGAATATTTTTTCCACTTCAGATTTTTTGCTCATCAGATATACCCAACACAACCTAGTATGATCATCTATGAAGGTTACAAACCACTTTTTTGGGATAAAGTTGACACCCTTGATGGTCCCCAAACGTCACTATGAACAAGATGAAATGGTTTTGATGTACAATATAGTTTAACTTTATATGTAGTACGATGACTTTTTAATAAATGACAACTTTTACATTCAAATGAAGAACAATCGATGTTTTTAAACAATGATGGAAACAAATACTTCAAATAGGGAAAACTCGGGTGTCCTAATCTAAAGATGCCAGAGCATTATTTTTTATGAACAGAAAGAGAACTCATACTGGAACTAAGTCCTTGAGCTTGTTTATTGCCGAATTGGTCATCATCAAAGAAATAGAGGTCGTCCACCATCTTAGCACTGCTAATCATCATCCCCGTAGTCTGGTCCTGAAATTCACAATGAGAATCAAAGAATATGACACGACAGTTAGAATCTCTAGAAAGTTGCCTCACTGATAGGAGATTGCATGAAAAATTTGGAACATGAAGAACGGATTTAAGAGTGATAGTGTTCGAGATTTTTATATCTCCTGTTCCTTCTATAGAGGAGAATCTCCCATCAGCTACTCGAATTTTTCTATTGCTGTAACATAGTGAATAAGAGTGGAAAACTTTTGACAGATTGGTCATATGGTGAGAAGCATCTGAATCAATGATCCATGGTGTAAAATTGGAATGACACGAGGGAGCACAAGGGTCCCTACCTATTTGAGCCAAGGAACTACTAGGAATACCATATTCGGAATTGGATTTCAGCAGCTTTAGAAGGAGATCCATTTGTTCCTTGTTGAAAGGACCGGTGGTGGAGTTAGCTTCATTTGCGGCTGCTGTTGGATGCTGAAACTTCTCCCCAGGCTTGCTGCTCTTCCAATTTGCTGGTTTTCCTGGATCTTCCAGCACGTCTCGCGAGTATGTCGGGGTTTGTTGCAAAAATCACACTAAATTCTCAGCTTTTCATCTCCGCGTCGTTGATAATTTTGAGTCCTGCTCACATTGGCATCGGCAGTAAGTAGGGAAGAATTTTCTATCGGTGCTACGACTTCCTTCTTTCCCAACATAACATTGCGACGACTCTCTTCTCGCCTTACTTCAGCAAATACTTCCTCAAGTGAAGGAAGTGACCCACCCAATAATTTTACCTCACACTTTGTCGAATTCCACCTTCAAACCTACAAGGAATTTAAAGATTCAATCATTCTCCACCATCTTTCGATAATGTTTGTAGTCGTCCGGCGATTTCCACTCGTAGGTGTTGAACATGTCGAGATCCTGCCAAAGTCTCTTGAGCATGTGGAAATACTTGATGACAATGTCTTCTTTCTGCCAGACCTCTCCGAGTTGGAGCTGCAACTCGTACACTTGCGATTGATTGTCTAGATCAGAGTACATCTGATGAATGCTGTCCCAAAGCTCCCACGTAGTCGGGTAGTCCATGTAGTTGGAGGCGATGTCTTCATCCATGGAGTTGACGAGCCACGCCATCACCATTGAATTTTCTGCATCCCAGGTCGCATAAGTCGCCTCTTCAATTGCGGGAGCCTTCTTTTCCCTGGTCAGGTAGCCAATCTTGCCTCTTCCTCGAATCGCCATTCGTACGGACATGGACCAACGTAAGAAATTATCGCCATTAAGGCGAATACTGGTGATCCAGAAGGAATGAGATTCATGGCCAGAGTGTCGGTTTTCTTGTGAGGGTTTTGTGTTTGAGGGAGGATTTGTGGTTTCTGAGGATATATCCAACATGGTTATAGGTTAGGGATAAGGAGGGGTTGCTGGAATAAGTCCAGAAATTTTTTCTAATGAACGGAACAATATTCTTCTTCTGATACCATCTGAAAAAATATGGAAGAATTGAATAATTCATTCATTGATTTCCATAGTTTAGATGAAGGTCTATATATAAAAGTATGTCAGCGCACTAAGATAAGAACTAACAACTAATTCAGTAACAAACTAAACAAACAGTAACAAACTAAACAAACTAAAGTACTTAAAATACAAATATCTACAAATATCTAATCTATTCCTTGATTATAGCAGTGTGACACCCCTGTTTTCACACATGGTTACAATCCAAGGTGAACCCAGAGATGTCAAACCTGTCATGCACTCACACTGTGCAACACCACGTTTTACCATCACAATAATACCTCTCTAGTGGAATCAACAACAAATGTAGGTACAAAACATGTAAGATACGAGAAATAAATGCATTAGATATGATGTATGTAGGTGTCAAAAAACGCTAATAGATATCCAAAACATAAAAAATCACTCAAAACTGGGAAAATCATCCAAAACTCACAAAAAATGAACTGTCTCGCCAGCGAGACAGTCTTTGCTGTCTCGCCAGCAAGACAGACTTTTGCTGTCTCGCCAGCGAGACAGTCTTTTGCTGTCTCGCCAGCGAGACAGTCTTTGCTGTCTCGCCAGCGAGACAGTCTTTGCTGTCTCGCCTGCGAGACAGTCTTTGCTGTCTCGCCAGCCAGACAGCGTTGAAATAGTCAATAACCACCTCAATAACTGTCCTACACGTGTCCATTAACTGCCAAGGGACGTGGGAAACAACGTGGGCGAAAATCACGTGAATAACTGTCAAAATAACGGAGTTTAAAACGTGGGAAGGCAGTTATAGCAAAACTGCTAAAAATATTCGTTTTGCGTGACAGCATTTTACTGTCTCGCTGGGCGAGACAGTAAATGTACTGTCTCGCTGGGCGAGACAGCAAACGCTGTCTCGACCAGCGAGATAGTAAAACACTATCGCGCCGTACTAACTTGTTGTTGAGTTGTGTTTTTGCAGTTACAGACCCCTGAGGCTATAAATACCCCCCTAGGATCACTTCTGACGGGGATCGAGCATTTGTTAGAGCATTCCAGAGCAGAGAGAGCAGAGATTTCAGTTCCTGGAGTGATTCCTTGACATTCGAGCTTAGACTTGATTTCAAGAAGAACGACTATCTTACTTCGATAAGATATCGTTTCCAATTCTCACTTCGATAACGAAGGAAGAATCATAAACCCCCTCACGATCTGCGAATCAGTGGTCAACGAGCCAAAGCACTCACGGCACAGGCAAAGTCCCACAAAGCAGTATTCGATAAACGAATTCTGTGTTATTTTCTTCAAGAGTTGTAATTTTTCTTATTTTCATTGTAATTTCTCTGTAATCGAAAGAAGATTAATGGAATCGATAATGGAATCAACTTTTGCTGAAAACAAACTGGCGACCACAGTGGGAGCCAGCGGCTTCGCTGCCGAAGCCGCCGTGTCGCAGCCGATAAAGATCGTCGTCAGCGAAGAGATCGAATACGAGTTCGATCAGGCGAAATATGAGGAATACTTATCATCCTCACCTTTAAAATCGTCCTCTCCGCGCAAGTGCAGAAAGACTTCCTCTCCCAGGAAAACTTTCGAGTCTGCAACGTCAATGAAGGCCGCAGATGAAAACTCTCTCCCGATCGTTGCTAAGGAACCTGTCCGCAACGTTTCTGCTCCAAACGACTCCGTACCAATTAAGGAGTCTTTGACAAATTGCTCACCGGTGCTGACGAAGAGGGCTCGTCAGAGACAACGCCAGCGCCGTGCTCGACAACTGACCAAGGCCATGCAACAAACCGACGGGGTCCACTACTATGCGGACCTAGAGTCGAAAAAACAGAAAATGAATCAATTGCCCCAACGGTAAAGTAATCGCATTTCTGCTCAACTTACGACGGAGGAATGGACCCTAGTCAAAAGGGCTCGTTCAACCCTGAAGGAACGGATACAGAGGCGAAAGGAAAAGGCCGCCCGCGCTCGTGCTCTCCGCCAACAAGCGCAAGGAACTAAAAAAGAGTTGTTGTCTGAAAAGCCGCCCAAGAACCGCAAAGTTTGGATACCGAAGGCGCCGCAAGCGTCTGTTCCGGGCCTGTCTACTACATCACCAGTGAAACCCTGGGTTAGCCCAGATTTATCTAAGTTCAAGATCACCATGGCAGATCACCTTGGTTCCTCGGTCAACGATCGAGGCAAAAAACCAGTCGAAGAAAATCCAGATCCAGTAAGCAAACCCTTGGTGGTTTCCTATACAGGGGGTCGTAAAAACCCTCCTGTCAGAATTGATCCGGTCCAAGACAAGAGAATATCAGTCCATGATCGTCTAGGACCCGTGAAAACTCCACTTCCGTAAGGGGGTGTATTTAAAAATTTAACCTTGGATCGCCCAGGAGCGACGACTAGTCGTCCTGTGCATGTTAACGAGGTTCATAAACCAAAGATAGGTTGCTCAAATCACGATAGTGATGAGCTGTACTATCAGAACAGTAAATCAAAAAAAAGGATTGTCCGAGAAGATGAATCGCACTGTGCATGCGAGAGACTCATCAAGGCAGTATTGACGGAATACGGTTGCTCACAAACCCCAAAGTGAGTTTCCGTATTTCAAAGACTGTCGACCGAAACGTCAAAATCTAAAGTGAGACGTTTCTACCAAAGGAAGCCTGCAAGGCGACAAGATGAATTCCCTGAGGTCACCATTAACATGACCGGCAGAGGAAAACAGCAGTTGATCAATCCTGACCCCGATTTCTCTTCAGAAGGAAGAGTTGAGCGGGATCTTTCTCAAAGAATAGAGCGGTTACAACGGAGGGCCAACCGACGCCGAGACTATAAAAGGATGCACGAAGGTTTATCGTCAGAAGACGAGCTGTCAGATACTTACTCTGCCATCGCTTCGAACGGTACCACGTCCAGTGTGGGGCGAGCAAGAGAATCATTCGCCATCACGCCAGACCAATTGGCTCAGATATTACAAGAAGCGTTGGCCAAACAGCGCGAGGAGATCATAGCCGAAATCAAAACAGAGATGGAGTTGGCGATGCAGCAGGTACGAGACTTGCAGACTCAGCAGCACCAACCGGAATCAAGCCAGAAGGCAGAATCCAGTAAACGCAATGCCAAACTTGTACATATAGCTGAGGATGATGACAAAGAAGACGAGACCATCTTTGATGATCCTCCTCCTGATAAAGACAGTTCTGGAGACGGTCCGGCCAAGTCAACTACTCAAATTTACTTGAAAAAGAGTGAGGAAGAAGACAAGAAGATGCAAGACCTCGAGAGTAAAGTCAACGCCTTGATGACGGCTCAAAAAGTGAAGAAAACGGGCATTCCATACCCGTATCCGAGGGAGTGGGATTTGATTCCTTATCCCCTAAAATTTAATTTGATTAACTTTACTCCTTTTGATGGCAGGGGTTCACCAACTCAGCACTCGATCTATTTCAAGTCACATCTCGGCGCAATATCAGGAAATGAAGCCCTGATGGTTCGGTCATTCGTAGGAACCCTCCGTGGGTCTGCCTTCGATTGGTACCGACGCCTGAAACCTGGAAGCATCAATAGCTGGGGAGATATGGAAGAACTGTTTCTCACCAATTTCTTCGACGACGACACAGAGGTCTCCATTGGCACGTTGCTGGACGAGAAACAGAAGAATGGGGAGTCGGTTGACGTGTTTGTCAAACGGTTCCGGAACAAGGCGGTGAACTGCCGAGATCCACTCACAGAGGAATTTATCCTACAGACATGTCATAACAACTTGTCTTTGGATGTATTAGAGGTTATGGGAGTTGTACCCTCTAAAACTTGGAAGGAGTTGAAGGTTAGAGGTGAATAAGCTGAACGGTTTCTCAAAAGAAGGAATCTGAAGAGAGGTCAGGCACCAGCCAATAATCAAAATCAGAAGCAGAACTTCAATCCTCGAGGCAGAGGAAGAGGGTCGGGAGCTGCTGTTGATGCACACCAAACGTCACAACAGCCGTCACAACCACAACCGCAACAGTCATCATTCCAGCTGGCGCCGAATCAGAGTCAACAACCTCAGAAGCAGTTTAAACCCTCTGAGCCCAGATTCCCGAAGGAATATTCTTTCAAAGATGATGAAGTTCCAGTTATCTTCAAGTACCTACTAGAGAATAACAAGATTAAGCTTCCACCGGTCACAAACCAAGAAGAAGCGAATAAGATTAACGACCCAAAATACTGTGCATATCACAGAAGGGTCCATCATCCCACTAAGGCGTGTTATGTCTTGAAGGACAAAATACAAACCTTAATTGATGTTGGTATTGTGACACCGAAACCAAAAAAGAAGAAGGTGGGCGCAAACGCGGTCTCCATTAGCTTCGGGTCGATTCCTTTGTCTTGGTTCCAAGCCGAGCCAGTGTCAGAAGTAAAGATGCAAACCATCAACGATGACCCTCACGGACAGCGCCAAAAAGGGCTAGTATCACACACGGCCCCTAACGGCGAAATCCTTTGGGTTCATCCGGATTTGCTTGAAGATGAACAGTGGACGACATCCACGTCAAAGAAGAAATCGAAGGGTAAAGGAAAGGAGAAGTCCTGTTATGGAGCCTCGGCAATTCCGGAGAAAGACGACGAGGAAATAGCAGCTCTGCCACCTTCTGATGAAGAACAAGAAGTTTTCGCTACAAGGGGCGGAAATGAATACCATTACCAGTATCCTGAAGCTTCTAATCCTAACGGTAAAACTCTTGCAGAACTGGGGGTGGTTACGACCCCGCCCATAGCAACTGAGAAACCTCAGAGAATTGTTAAGCAGAAAGAAAAGGAACCTCAACCCAAAGAAGTTCAAATTCCGAAGCAGTCTCGTTTCAATAAACCAATTGGACGAGACAAACCGAAAAGTTCAAATGCTCCATACTGCTTCGATGTCATGACTCAGTTAGCCAATATCCCAGTAAGGATCACGCTATACGAGTTATTACGTCTTTCGAAGGAAACCAGGATAGCTTTACAAGAAGCCTTGGCTGATTCTGAGGTATTCCTCACTCAGATTAAACCAACTCCAGAAGAGCCAGAGTCGTCGCTGCAACATTGCAATCTGGCAGCCACCAAATTCCCTTGCATCGCTTTCACAAAAAAAGATATGCAAGTTAGGAATTCGAAGCATGATAGACCACTGTATTTTACTGGATACATCGGTTCAAGCATGGTCAACCGGATTCAAGTTGATCCGGGTTCCGCTGTGAGCATCATGCCACTTCGGTTGATGTACCACCTCGGAATTCCCGCCAGCAAGTTAGTCTCAACGGGAACTGTTATTTATGGATTCAACACTAGCGGATCAAGACCGTTAGGAAAAATCCGGGTGAAGTATCAACTCGGAGATCTGAAGTCTGAAGTCACCTGCTATGTGATCGATGCAGAGACTTCCTATAACTTGCTGTTGGGTCGTCCATGGATCCACGGTAATCTTATAGTGCCCTCCACCCTCCATCAGTGTTTGAAATATGTCGACACTAATGAGGAGGTCAAGACGATGGTCGCGGATAAGCAGCCATTCAAGGGGTTAGAAAATTACTTTACTGACTCCCTTTTATATGGTGCTGAGTCCGATACTGAACCATCAGCCCATGACACGGACAGCGGAGAAGAGGCTGATACCGAAGCCGGGCTCGATTATAGTGAAGGTCTTGTATTAAATGATATTGAACCTCTTGTAATCGATCTTGACGGTGATGAATCGTCGGACGAAAGTTATAACTGGCAACTTGCCGATGAAATAATGAATAATGATTTAGAGTACTCGTATTGTCTCGATAATGTAATGCAGGAGTTATATGATGATCCTAACCTACACATGCCGATTCGCTCATCTTGCACGATGACGAAATACTTGTAAAATTCAGCCGGGACAACGGTGATCCTACCTGCAAAGACAGGGGGTGAGAAGGAAATAATCTTTGGGAAAGGGGATCCATCCCCAGCTCCTGATCTTTTCTTAGACAGCAATTCAGATGGTGAAAAGCCTGGATGGCATTTCTCTCGGTATAGTTGGCAAGCTAATGATTACATGGAGAGACAAGGTTATGACCTCTCGCTTGGTGAAGGTCTTCATTTTGGTCAAGGAGTTAGGGTGCCACCCCGTTCTACTTATGTACCAAAAGGAAAACCAGATAATCATTATAGTCATAATAGAGGTCTAGGTTATGCTTCGTCATCTGAGGACGAAGATTGCCAACAGATCATTAGCCAATTGATAAATGGAAGCGGGCATTCATCCGATACTTCAATGTGGGACTCTGACACGAGCATCGGAGAGAAATTCAAAGCACTGATGTCAAATATGGCGACAGTTGATCCTTCCACAACTGAAGAAGACGACCAATTGCCTATTTGGGAAGATCCCTGGATGCATTACATGAATATCCAGTACGGAGATCGATTTGAACAAAGAGAACCTCCTACTGAGGATAAAGTAATCCAGATTAATATGGGTGACGAAGCCAATCAGAAACCTATATTTATCAGCGGTGATCTTCCGCCGGATGAAAAAGAGGAACTGATTGCCCTAATTAAAGAGTATATCGACGTTTTCGCTTGGAACTACGAAGATATGCCAGGACTCGATCCAAATGTAGCCATGCATACCCTGAACATAAAATCAGACGCTAAACCTGTCAAGCAACAGTAAAGACGGTTTCGTCCACAAATTATGGAGGCAATAGAAGCTGAAGTCAAAAAACTGATCGATTCAGGTTTTGTCAGAGAAGAACAACATCCTGAATGGTTGGCTAATATTGTTCCAGTCCTTAAAAAGAATGGGAAAATCAGAATTTGCATTGACTACAGAGATCTGAATACCGCCTGTCCTAAAGACGACTTTCCTTTGCCCATTACAGACGTCATCATCGACAACACGTGCGGATTTGAAAGGATGTCATTTATGGATGGATTCTCGGGATATAATCAGATTAAGATGCATCCGGATGATGAAAAGCATACAGCTTTCAGAACACCCCTCGGTGTATTCTGTTATACTGTTATGCCGTTCGGACTGAAGAACGCCGGTGCCACATACCAACGAGCGATGACGAAGATCTTTTAAGAACACCTTCGGAAGACTGTCGAATGCTACGTTGATGACCTGATCGTGAAGAGTCGTGATAAGAACGACCACATTAAAGATTTGAAGACGATGTTCGATCTTATGAGAAGTCATCAGCTAAAAATGAACCCGACTAAATCCTTCCTTGGAATGTCAAGCGGTAAATTTCTCGGATTCGTCGTCACCACAAAAGGTATTCATATTGATCCCGACAAAGTGAAGGCGATAAATGAGCTGCAACCCCCGAGAAATCTTAAAGAACTCAGAGGATTACAGGGTCGATTGGCATATATCCGTCGGTTTATCTCAAACCTATCTGGAAAATGTCAACCGTTTTCTAAACTTGCAAAGAAAGGCGTGTCCTTCATTTGGGATGAAGCATGCCAAAAGGCGTTCGAGGATATTAAAGCATATCTAGCGAACCCACCCATTCTCGTTGCACCGAAATCGGGCAAACCGTTTTTGATTTACGTCAAAGCGACGAGCCACTCGTTAAGTTCATTACTCGCACAAGACGATGATAACGGTCACGAGCAAGCAGTATATTACCTGAGTCGCACACTGGTAGGAGCTGAATCTCGTTATCCAATGATCGAGAAGGAATGTCTTGCATTGGTATTTGCTGTCCAGAAAATGCGACATTACTTAGTGGGGCAGACGATTTATGTCATCTCCAACATAAACCCTGTCCGCGTATTCATGACCCAGCAGGCGTCCATGAATTGGCGTTTAGCTAGATGGGCCTTACTCTTATCGCAATACGACTTGTACTTTAAGCAACAAAAATCGGTTAAAGGACGAGCTATTTGCGATCTTCTAGCAGAAAATCCTACGAAGGATATAGTCGAATTATACGACGATCTGCCAGATGAAACTCATGAAGTCAATACTACTTCACATCAGCAAGTGTGGCAGTTGTACTTCGACGGGGCTTCCCGCGCAACCAATGTGGCAAGCGTACCCGGATGTTCTAAAATCTCCTCAGGAGTGGGAGTCGTTTTAGTTTCCCCGGAAAAGCATGTTTTGCCTAGAGCATACTCGTTGACCGGACCATGTTCTAATAATGTGGCCGAGTACGACGCGTTAATAATTGGACTCAATTTTGCCAAAGAGCTGGGGGTCGAATACCTTGAAGCTTTTGGGGATTCTCAACTGGTAGTGAATCAAATACGAGGAGAGTATGAAGTCAGAAGTCCAGACCTGATTCCATACCATCAGGTGGCTATTGAGATGGCAAACTCGTTTGAAGGATTTTTCATTGAGTACGTTCCACGTCTCCAAAACGCGTATGCAGACGCATTGGCGGCATTGTCAGTATCATTGGCTCAACCTCCCGAAACAGAGCAATTGATTACAGTAAGGACTCACCAACTCATCGTTCCAATCTACGACTCGGATGTTAAAGAAGCATACTCAACAGCAGTTGAACCCGAAGTTCGAGATTGGCGCTTTCCCATTATCGACTACGTCCTATATGGTATATTACCTGAAGATGTAAAAGAAAGGGAATCGATTCGGCGAAGAGCACCGAGATTTTATTACAACGCCACAGCGCAAATGTTGTATCGACGATCATATGATGGTCTTCTACTTCGTTGTCTATCCGGCAAAGAAGCAGAACAAACACTTAAAGAGGCGCATAACGGAATATGCGGTGCACATCAACCTGGTCCTAAACTCTGTGATCGACTTAGAAGAATCGGGTATTATTGGCCAACTATGGTAAATGATGCAGTTGACTACGCACGACGATGTGAAGCGTGTCAGTTACATGCAAATTATATGCACCAGCCTCCCGAGTATTTACACCCATCGGCGACGTCGTGGCCATTCGAAACTTGGGGCATGGATATCGTAGGTCCTATTTTTCCACCGTCGGTTAAAGGGGACCGCTTTATTTTGGCAATCACCGACTACTTCTCAAAATGGGCAGAAACAGTTCCACTTAGAGAAGTAAAGACGAGTGATGTCATTAAGTTTATTAAACACCATGTCATATATCGGTACGGTGTTCCAAGGCGAATAGTACACGATAATGGCCCTCAATTTGTCAGCAATGCATTCATCAAGTTTTGCGGTAAATTCGGGATTAAGGACGTTTCATCGACGGCTTATAACCCTACGGCTAACGGATTGGCCGAAGCGTTTAACAAGACCATCATCAAAATCTTGGCAAAGTTGGTGAAAACCAATAAACGAGATTGGGACGACAAACTTGGCGAAGCTTTATGGGCTTATCGCACAACTGTCCGTACACCTACCGGAACAACTCCATATGCCTTAACATATGGATGTGAAGCTGTTCTCCCATTGGAAATACAGATTCCTTCTCTCCGTATCGCCCTCGCAACGGGAATGACGACGGAAGAACATCATCAGAAACGTCTCGAGGAATTAGAGATGTTAGATGAGAAGCACTTGGAAGCTCAACAACAGATCGAGTTTTATCAGGCCAGAATTTCTCGGACTTTTGATAAAAGGGTCCGACGACAAAGTTTTAAAGAAGGAGATCTAGTTCTTGCTGTCCGAAGACCTATGATTCTCACTTCCAAGAAGAAAGGAAAATTTGAACCCAAATGGGAAGGACCGTTTGTAATAGAAACAGTCTATTCAAATGGTGCATACCGTCTGGTCACTCAAGACGGCAATAAATTGATGATGCCGATAAATGGGAAGTTCCTGAAAAAGTATTACCCATAATATATTCAGGATAACCTGTGTAAAACGGGAAGTTCCTAGAAAATCCTATACAGGATATTTTAGGATAACCCAGTATCAGTTGATTATTCCCAATGAAAAATGATCATGTGAATAATCCATTCTTAATTATGATAAAAATGATCAAGATCTTCTTACTATTTTTGTTGAGATGAGATTTAATAACAATGAATCTTCCCTCACAAAACACTATAACGCGATCATGGAAGGGGAAACTCGATGATTCGTAACCCCGCACCATGAAAACTCCACCAATCAGATCAACCAAAAGATATCGATCTGTCGAATTCTTATGTTTAAAATCAAAGTTACCCACCGAGTAGTTTGTACGAATCAACAAACTTATTGTTATTTGTACCCTATTCCTACTCGTCTTTCGGTCAAACCTTACTACAGTTAGGACCAAAGCCAAAATCCCCTCTCGATTCATTCCATGAATGAGAGGTCCACAAATCGAGTGATCAAACCTTTAAACAGTTAGGATCATCTCAAAACCCCCACTTGGTCAAACCTTCTTACAGTTAGGACCAAAGCCAAAGTCCCCTCTTGATTCGTTCCATGAACGAGAGGTCCACAAACTGAATAATCAAACCTTATGACAGTTAGGGTTATTCAAACCAATTCGGATTCCCTAAGTGGAGATCCCACTTTGAGTTTCCTTTACATCAGGAGATAGAATATAAAATTCTTCCTCTCCAATTCTGGGTTTATCTCTACCAACAAACAAGAGACGAGGAAATGGAATAAGAAATTATTCCTTTCCAATTCTGGGTTTATCTCTACCAACAAACAAGAGATCAGGAGATAGAATATAAAATTCTTCCTCTCCATTCCTGGGTTTATCTCTACCAACAAACAAGAGACCAGGAGTTGGGATATGAAATTATCCCTCTCCATATCTGGGTTTATCTCTACCAACAAACAAGAGATGGGGAAATGGAATATGAAATTGTTCCTTTCCAATTCTGGGTTTCTCTACCAACAAACAAGAGACTCTGAACTGGAATATCCAGGTTCTTCCTTCACAAGCTTAGATTCGTTTTCATACAAAGAGAACGTAATCTATCTACACTTTAAAATCCATGTCATTCACACATGGGGGATGTTATCTCTACCCCTTATTAGAGATAAGTCTACATCTAACACATGTAGCCTACACATTCAATGCTGTAGTTTAAAGTCTAAAAGAGTTTAATTCTTTTAGCCCAACGTTATATGTGAAACGGACTTAGATAATTCACATACTAGCCCGATTCAAACGGTATCGGTAAAGGCATATCAAATCCGTTGATGGCTGAGGATTTGCCAAAAATCCTATAAGTATTATGGCTATTTATTCTAGAACAAGAATGAGTAATCATAATAAAATCTCAATAAGCAAAAAAGATTCAATATATTAACCAAGAGTGTTCAAACAAAGATACAAAAAAATATATGTTCTCCAATTACAAAAGCTTATATTGACTAATCTGATTTTCAAGTTTTGAAAGCTCTGATGCATAAGCCTGTTCAAGCTCAGCCGCCAATTTAATTTTGAAGGCTTCTTCGTCAACATTGTGAAGCGCGGCGACCTCTTGTTCCTTTTCAGCAAGCATTTTATCTTGAAGGTTCAGTTGCTGTAACAGGTTTTCTTCAACCTGAATTTCCTGCGTCAACTCGGACTCCAAGACCTCGTGAGCATCCTTGGCCATTGCAAGTTCCTCCTCTAAGCGAGCTATTTCCGCTCGACTCGATTCTAAATCCCGGAGTAGGTTAACCTTGGCTTGTGTTCTTTTGCTAACGTTCACCTTAAGTTGATCACTTCGGGCTTTTAGCTTTTGAAGTTCGAGATTAGCTGATTTTTGAGAATCACGCCAAGCTTGCAACCTGGATTCCATGTGAGAAGCGATATAGGAGGGTATGCCTTTAGCGCGAAGAGCTTGTAGAATTTTAACATGTCGCTTCAAGTCAACCAAATAAGCATTGATCGAACCGGCTAACTCATTATACCCTTCCTCTCTGAATCCTGATATAAAACGCTCGAGAGATTTTTTATAACTCTCAAAGTACAATCCTTTGAAGAGAATACGATCGACCATAGAGTTCAAAAAGGGGATGAAGCCTTGGAGATTGGAACAGATGACAGCCTTGTCCGGATCGTCGTCGGCCAATAACGCTTGTATATGATTCGATAATGATGAAGGAACTGCGATGAGGACAAATAAGTCAGTACAAAACATATGTATGTATACGAGATAATAAGATGAAGCATACCAAATTCGACGGAAGAGCCTTCAATACGACTTGGTTCACCCAAGGATGGTAGTCCGGATTCCCGAACAATCAAGGTTGGTTCAAAAACGGTAGCTGTCGATGCACCCGCTATATCAGATGTTTTTTTAACTAAAGCCTCAGAAGACGGCGGGTCCAAACTAAGAGGCTCCTTAGGAGGGGATTCTACAAACAAAAGAATCATAGAATATAATTGGGTGTTAAACGGAAACTTGAAGCAAATGAGGTTTAAAACTCACCAACTCTGGGCACAACATCAGCCAATGTACCAACTTCTTCAATTGGTCTTGCTTTTGTTGTGACTGGACTGATCTGAGGAGTGACATTGACCTCTATCATCATAGGATCTGCAGGAGTTGCAGGTCGGGATTCGAGAATGGACGATTGAAGATCAACATCAGTCCCTGCCCATGATGAATAGTCACGACCCTCAGGCTGATGTTCAGTCTCAGTGATTATAGCAGTATCGGTTCCGGTAACTGGTCCTATAATTCAGACACTTAGACAATCAGTCGGGTAAAAATATATATGGAAGATAAGGAGTTTACAGAACAGAAGCCTTACTCTCAGAAGGGTCTGCTTCTGTTAAACCAGCGCCAACCGCTGTTTCCGTGGCCGCATCAGTCGCTTTCCCGAACAACAAATCGGAGATTTCTTGATGATCGCCCTCCGAAATATCAATATTATAGTCAAAATCAGTGAAATCGTCAATTTTAGGAGTGTGGGTGATCTCTCCCTCTGTTGGTTTGTTCATGACGACGTCTACAGGAACCATGGAATCGTAAGTAACAGGTGAAACCAGACAAATTTACCCAAGTTAAAGAATAATCCTACCTTCGTTCGTCGGGACGAGTTTAGGAGCCTCGCTACTTGAGCCAACTTCTTTTAGTTTAACTAAAAGAATAAAAAGTGCACAGGTCATTAAAAGAGGCACACGATCCGACTCATTCATTCCTCGGATTTCTCTTCCGAGAGGAGAAAGATCAGTACCTGCGTCTGTAGCTGATGGATCCGTGTCAGGAAGTGGTGAGATACCAGCTGGTCCTTCTTTCAGAGCATCCTGCATTTGTTGGACAAAACTGGTCTCCTCGGTTTCCATACCTCCGGGAGAAGCAGCATCATGGGGTAGTTCTCCTTCTTCTCGACTCCCTACAGAAATTAAACATGAAATAAGTTTGAGCATTAAGAAGTATAAAAGTGATAAAGACAAATAGTTACCTTGCTCATCTGAAGAAGCACTGTGGTCAGACGTCTCCTCTACAGCCGGAAGATGAACACGTGGCTTAGAAACAGCTTTTTTTTGCCTTTTCGATGGACGCGCTTCATCCCTAACTCCAGACCCTTCATAACGATGCTTAGTGCGTAATTCAGCCCTAGAAGAAGCCTGAGTTTGAGCCTGAGCGGAAGGTCGAGATCTTTGTCGACGAGCAAGAGGCACTTCATCCTCTTCATCCCCTTCATCCTCGCTAAGGACTTCCACTGTCATCTTGTTCGGGTAAGTCATAACAACTCTTTCTTTCCTTTTTTTCGGAGCATCTGGTGGTTGAGCAGGCACAGCAGATGGACGCACAAGTCCTCTCTCGAAGAAAGAATCGGGGAGACCAGCTCTTTCGTCAGAACTTGAGCCAGTCTCACCCGCCTCCTCAGAAGTCTCCGTCTCCTCGGAGTCGAATTCTTCTTCACTACCAGCCGAGCGAGCCGGTTCTTTTCCCTTCCTCGACGATTCGGCGGCCTCTTTCTTTTGAGATGAAGTCCTAACTTCACGTGTCGTTCTGCTTGAGCGCCGCGGGACTATCTCTTCTTCTGGTTCCGGCATGCTTCGGTATGGGGTGACAGTATTGGCGGCCATCAGCCACTTGCAATACAAAAAGGTCATCCGTAGAGGCGGCGATTCTAAAGGGAGATCGAACTCAGCGCCCGTACAGCCAGCAATACTCCAAAACCAGGCTCTCGCGCCATCAATGAGTCCCCCTCGGAAATTTAGGTGACGATTCGGGTTGCCGATGTATATCTGGTCGTAGCCGAATTGACGAGCAAATCGGCATGGAAGATATGGTTCGATAAGACAAACGTCTCTTACCCGAAATAACAAGTAACCGGGTCGAATGTTCATCAACCATCTGAAGCATCCAACATCTAAAACGGTACGATTCTGTCTTGGATCTTCAGTATCCAATAAAGTAGTATTGTAGGTACCAGAGAACCAAGGGAAGCAGGGGAAGAATTCCCAACACTTGTGGATTTTGAATTGCCTGGTTATATCTGGCTCTCGATGTTTAATCCACTTGCAAGCCTCAAGATTCTGCAACAGAGGAAGACGAGGATCTATCGCCTTAGGAGCTTCCATTAAATCTGGTCGGTGAAGTACTAACCAGGCCATTAGATAAGTATAAGGCAACTCCAGCTTCGGAACTGATAAGCTGGCGGAGGGTTTCTTCTTCTCCAGAGTAAACACAGTGATTAACTGTCGTAATCCACTGTGAATGGCAGCCACCATAGCAGGAAGCAAGGATAATTTGCGACCTGTAGCTAACTGAACGGCTGGATACAATACTTCTATCGGCATCATATCAGAGGACTGGTGGGGAACCACGCACCTCTTTAGCCACAAGGCCAGGAAACCAGCCAGCAGAGCAGTAGAGCTAATCGGAACACCGGCCTGCCACAAATAAGAACGGAATTTTGTCCCATGCGGAAACCCATCTTCTGAATGAGAGGTGTAAGTCTGGGCGTTTGTTTTCTCCAATAGCCGATTGATTTCACTTGGGCTTATAGGAGACAAGCCGCATACATCTTTAGAGCGGTCTTCCAGATTCTTAAACAGATAATCGGCGAATTGTTTTAAGCTGACTTGAGGAGACTTCCTCCTTGCTTTGGGGTCCATCTCGGTCGTAGCTATGTGATAATGGCAGGTCAATTCCCATAGAACGTCATGAGTCACAGCTGACCGATCCTTTATCTTGTTCAGTTGATTGGTGGTCGGGAAGAACTCTTGATATGGGACGTCGCCTATCGGCAAACCAGACACTTGCATCATTTCATGCAGTGGTAGTCCGAGCTCCCCATTCTGGGTGAAGAATGTGTTAGTGTCCGGGTTGTAAATCTCGAACAAACAGAGAAAATGACCCACACTAATTTGCAAACCACTCATGGTAGCACGAATCGGGATCGCCAACCCCAAATTAGTTAACTCTCGCTCCCAACGTTTCAACGCATAGCGAGTCATTCTGGTCCACCACCATTTATCCCCAAAATAATGTACCCATCCATAACATCTGAAATTCTCTCTGGGTAATACTTTGCCCGCTGCCGCTAACCGGTTCTTCACAGTATTGGCTTGCACTGTCTTTTCATTCTGAGGGATGTTATCTTGTCCCAAGATACCTGGGTGAAGTCCTCGTATAGAAGCTCTCTCACTTGAACCTGGGGTGGCTTCCTTCCCAATGAAACCACAGTGAATGTGCTCGTGATTTTCAGTTAACCTCCAGAACATTTCGCGGTTAACAGATAAATTCCTAAACTTTAACAGCGAGTGGTCCCGAGGAATCAGAGGTAAATATAAGAATGATGACCCGCTTTGATGTAACCATTGTGCGGGTTTACAGAATGCAACCTCCGGATCCTTTACGGAGTCATCAAACAAGAAATCCGGCTTCCTTATGCATTTGTTGTCATCTCGTTCTGAAATCAGAGGGGTGTCGGTGATGATCCGTCGCAGAATACGGCAACTACCTCGCTGAATCATTTCTCTGGCCCCTTCACTATAATCTGACTTAAACCGGGGAGCGGACTCTACTAGTGGTAACCCCTCATAAAGAGAATGAGTAATATTACTCCGACCCGTAACCGCATCAGCAGGAATGGCAGTAGGAGGGAAGTGGACTGATAAAGAAAATATACATATGAATGGTGTAAGAATATTCCTGAAATTATGGAAAAAAGCGGTATATCTTATTCTATAAGATAAATCGCAATTTCATAACAGGCGTGACGATTTTCCATCAACCACATGTATAAAAGAGATATGCGTTACTATGCACGAGCATTATAACAGCATATCAAAACCTTTTAACACATGTGGGATGATATGAAATCGCCCCTGCATGTTCTGAAGTGTGTTTTGTCTAAGCAAAACGAGCACTTTTAAGCGTCGATCCCCTCAAAGGAGGATGCCGGCTCTTCTCGAATGTATCTCAAAGGATACAAACGAGGATCTACATACAAATACCAGCTTCGATTCAAGATCTCGACAACGGTCAAGCGATAAACGCGACGCCGAGAGAACATTAGCTATTCTACAAAGAACTGAATAGACTAAAGATAGAAGAGGTCAAGAGTTGAAGCCATCTGCAAGTCCTGCTACACGATCTACTCAACCAAGCATTGAAGGGATCGTAAGTAAAACCTATCTTATCCAAAGCATCCCAGACTCTTCTATAAAAGAATACGTCTGGAATACTTTGGAGGGGGTATCTGTAGGTGTCAAAAAACGCTAATAGATATCCAAAACATAAAAAATCACTCAAAACTGGGAAAATCACCCAAAACTCACAAAAAATGAACTGTCTCGCCAGCGAGACAGTCTTTGCTGTCTCGCCAGCGAGACAGACTTTGCTGTCTCGCCAGCGAGACAGACTTTTGCTGTCTCGCCAGCGAGACAGACTTTTACTGTCTCGCCAGCCAGACAGCGTTGAAATAGTCAATAACCACCTCAATAACTGCCCTACACGTGTCCATTAACTATCAAGGGACGTGGGAAACAACGTGGGCGAAAATCACGTGAATAACTTGTCAAAATAACGGAGTTTAAAACGTAGGAAGACAGTTACAGCAAAACTGCTAAAAATATTCGTTTTGCGCGATAGCATTTTACTGTCTCGCTGGGCGAGACAGTAAATGTACTGTCTCGCTGGGCGAGACAGCAAACGCTGTCTCGACCAGCGAGACAGTAAAACACTGTCGCGTCGTACTAACTTGTTGTTGAGTTGTGTTTTTGCAGTTACAGACCCCTGAGGCTATAAATACCCCCCTAGGGTCACTTTTGACGGGGATCGAGCATTTGTTAGAGCATTCCAGAGCAGAGAGAGCAGAGATTTCAGTTCCTGGAGTGATTCCTTGACATTCGAGCTTAGACTTGATTTCAAGAAGAACGACTATCTTACTTCGATAAGATATCGTTTCCAATTCTCACTTCGATAACGAAGGAAGAATCATAAACCCCCTCACGATCTGCGAATCGGTGGTCAACGAGCCAAAGCACTCACGGCACAGGCAAAGTCCCACAAAGCAGTATTCGATAAACGAATTCTGTGTTATTTTCTTCAAGAGTTGTAATTTTTCTTATTTTCATTGTAATTTCTCTGTAATCGAAAGAAGATTAATGGAATCGACAATGGAATCAACTTTTGCTGAAAACAATGTAGAAAGAGATATCTAATAAATATAATCATGTCTCAACTGAATAAGCTATATATAACTAAAGTCTGAAATAAATGTGAAATATCTCAATATGAGTCAACTAAAAATAAATTAAGGCACACAGCCTTTACAAGATGAAATACAAAATTCTAAATATCTGAAAGAAAATATCAACTATGATGGATTCTCATCTACTAAAAACATGTGACAACGATTATGCTGGAAGTCCGTCATCCTACGATTCTCCGGAACTCTGAGCTGTTGCTTGAAAAGAATTGAAAAATAAAAAAAACAACAAGAGCGTCAGAGCGTTACAACAAGATCATCTTCATCTACCCCCAGGGAAAGGGCTACTAGATGTGATGGAGGCTCTTATCTATTAAGCATAGTCTACCTAGATCATTTACCCTGTATCTAAATAGAATTAATATTTAGAAACCTATAACACGAGACGTAGTACGTCGAGCGGAATAATCTAAACAAGGAAACCCTAATGTATATACTATATGTCTCAAATTGTAAATAACTAAATATCAATACTGAACTAAAAATAAACAATCTAAATAGAATTAATAATTAGAAACTCATAACACGAAACTGGTACGTCGAGCGAAATAATCCAAACAAGGAACTCCCTATATATATACTATATGTTCCGAATGATTAGAAGTTAAGTGTTAATACCCCAATTCCAGCGTTAAATATAAATATGACTATAGAAAATAATCATAAACACAAGCAATTTATAACCAATCATTTTACCTGCTCAAATAGGTACGGGTAGTCACGGCGTATATCCTCTTCGCGTTCCTAAGAAGCTTCCTCAGCTCCTTTCCGGTTCCATTGAACTTTAACTAAATGTATCACTTTGTTTCTAAGTCTTTTGTCCTCCTTGGCAAGAATACGAATTGAGATCTCAATGATGGTCAAATTATCATGAAGCTCAATCTCCGATGCGTCCAATACTCGCTGTTGCTTCTAGTCGCGTAAATGCTTCTTGAGCCTCGAAACATGAAAAACGTTGTGTATACTCGACATCGATGCTGGAAGATCTAGCCGATATGAAACGGCTCCAATGCGCTCAACAATCCTGAACGGGTCAATACACCTCGGGGTAAGCTTTTCCTATCTTCCAAATCGCTGAACTCCCTTCATCGGTGATACTTTCAATAAAACATAGTCCCTAACCTAGAACGCTAGCGGTCGTCGTCTCTGATTTGCGTAGCTCTTTTACTGACTCTGCGCTGCAAGAATACGTTCTCTAATTAGTACTAGCTTCTCTGTAGTCTGTCTCATAAGCTGCGGTCTAAGCAATAAGCTGTCATCTGGTTCTGCCCAACTAATAGGTGATCTACATGACCTACCGTATAACGCCTTATACGGTATCATACCTATAGTCGCTTGATAACTGTTGTTATAAGCGAACTCAATCAATGGAATGTGATCCTCCCAACTATCTTAGAAATTAAGAAAAATCTTTTTTTAACCCAAAGTTTTACTCCAACTTATTTTTAAACCCACCTACTTTCATTATGATCCATACACCCAAAATACAACACCCACTTATTTATAAACCCAAAGTATCAAATACACCATATTTGTATACTGTATACAAAAAATAAAAGATAAATTCGAAATTACACTGTTCTTCTTCTTTCTCCTCCCTAATAACTACTCATGGCTTAACTCACTCTTTCTAATTATCTCCATCCCTAATAACTGTTCTTCTTCTTCCTCCTCCCTAAATTCGAAATTACACTGTTCTTCTTCTTCCTCCTCCCTAATACACCATATTTTTCTGGTTCTCCCACTCAAAAAAATTCTAAAAATTCAAGGGTTTTGATCTCTTACAATGGCGTCCAATGTCAACTTGCTGGTTCTTCTTCGTTAGATCCTTCGTTGAAGGGGGCGATGGCAGCGGCCCTAGGACCGCCACATCCACTCAAAGCCGACCAATAGAAAATAGTATGTTAACATTTTGAAA